>WAAE01007633.1:95910-220382 GCA_013400495.1 Nicator chloris
GCGGGGCTGAGCGCTCGCTGGGCGGACGAGCGGCCCCGCAGGCTCCGAGCAGCCACCAGCCGAGCCAGGCGAGGGCGGCCGGACCCGGTGCGCGCTGCCTGCCAGCTCCGGCCCGGCCGTGGGCGCGGCGGGCGAGGGCGAGCCCGGAGCGGGGAGCGGGGGAGCGGCGGGGGCATGTGGATGTTGGCCGTCGCCTTGCTCCACAGCATCTCGCATGGTGAGCCCCGCCGCGGGCATCCCTTCCCTCGTCCCCCATCCTTCCCCTTGCGCCGGGCGGGAAGGGGAGCGGGTCGCGGTGGTGGCTTTTGTGCCGGGAGCGCCGCGCCGGCTGCGGGAGCCGCGGGGAGAAGGGCGAGCAGCGAGAGCGCCGTGATCGCTCCAAGTCGCTCACCTCGCAAAGTGACAGCCCGGCACCTCCGTGCCTGCCTCCTTCGGAATGAGACGGTGCTTGCAGAGGCGAGGAGGCAGAGAGGCGCTTTTTCTTTCTTTCTTTCTCGTCTGGAAAAGTACAGAATTTTTGCCAAGTGCGGTAGAAAATCCGTCAGAGCACACGGGGATAATTTGAAGGGCTTTCATCCTAAGCGGTCGCGTTGAGATATTGCTTCCTTTCACATTTTTTTTTTATTCGCCCTCCGCTTTCACCTTACGTTTTTACAGATATTTAAGAAGTAATATTTTAAAATTATTTTACTTTCATCATTTCTCTGTGAAGGTTACCTGCTCTGAAATTTTTTTTTCTTCACTCATTTATGTAAAAATATGCACGGATAAGCATTACATCATCTGGAAATGTTGAAGACTTTTAGTCAATTATAAAGTTAGGAAGGAGAAATTAGAGTGGGGATAGAATAAGGGTAAACCTGTTATTCTTTAATTTTTTTTTTCCTCCTGCCAACTCTTTGACTGACAAACATTTATTGCAGTTTCTGTGCGTTTTTAATAGTGGGTTGGGGTATTTTGGAACATTCAGATATATGTGATTGAAAACCATGGCATGTGTAAAAATATGCTTAAATTGCTTAAGTTTTATTAAAAATGCACGTTCAGCATTGCAGTTTTAAGGAGAGAAAACAAATCATTCTGGGGTGCCAGCTATTCTATTGCACTGTCTCCTCCGATCCGAGAACGTAACATTGCCTGTAATGCTTTTCACCCTGCCAGATAAATCAGATTAAACACACAATTCTCGAAATAGGCAAAGCAGGTAGAGCAGGGAAAAGGTTTCTTGTGTGCAAGGAATGAGAGAGGAGCACGGGGCGAAGTGTGAGGTTTTCCTGAAGGATGGAAATAATTGAACCTCTGGCAGAGAGTGAGGGGTGAATGCTGGATGAGGGTGCCTTCACATCTTCTTAAGTAGACACTGGATGAGAAAATGCATTGACAGGCATGGCTGGTCCAGTGTGAAGCGCTGGGGAGGGCAGAAATCAGGAGGTGAATCTTAAACGTGTGGATTTAGAGCGACCTTAAAAACATTTCTGTTTCCTGCCTGCCTCAGAATAGGAAAGGATTGGAACCCCCCGAAGTGTAAACTTGGAATTTTTTTTGCATTTCTTCTGCCAGTAGGGAGACTGCAACAAGTTTTAACATTAAGAAATGATCTGTTTATTTATTTATTTATTTTTGACAGGCAGCAGCACTGTGCCTTTCTCTCTGTCCTCTCTAGCTAGATACCTTGGAGGGAGAGATTTGCTGTTAATAGGACAGAAAGAATCAGCCTGGAAGTGCGCTCTGACCAGTGCTATTCATTTAAAACTAGATTTGCATAGAAATGAACGCTGTTTCTCTTCAGGAATCTTATTAAAAAAAAAAAAAAGGAAAAAGCAAATATTTTTTTTCTACTGTACTGATGCTATGTTCTAACCTCGTTAGTTCTCCTTGCAAGGGTTTTCTGAAGAACAGAACAGTTTTTGCCCTATCAAGTCGAAGTACCATGAAAATCACTTCCATTTATTCCTTGATCTACGAAGTCAGCAGTAATTTCACTTTCAGTTTCCATGTGTTTTTGGATCACAGTCAAACCTGAATTTGTCTCCCGAAGACTGAAGAGTGTAATGTGTACATGATAGATGCATCTGCATGCATTCTGTGCTGCCACACAGCAACATCTGTACATTTGTGACTCCAGGGGGACTAAAATTAAATGTTTTTGTGTTTAGTAATGTTCCAAGATGAAAGCATTGTGAAAACACGTAGTGGGTGGTTCAACGATTCTTTGCAACTTAAAAAGTCCGTTTGTTTTTGGCATCATACTTGATGTCAAAATGTAGATTTTTAGGGTCTTTTAAAGGGAAATCTTAGAAGAAAATGGCACCTGCCTTCATGTTAAGACTGGATAAGATGATTTTATTCATTGGTAACACTCATTAGGACTTATTAGGGCCATTTTATCAGAGTCAGGAGTCGGAGAATAATATTTTTAAAGGACTTCAGATTTTAATGCAGTGTCATATCAGATATGTATCTCTTTGAAGGAAATGACTGCATATATAAATAGATATGTCACGTACACATTTATTTTCATTATTCTATCTATAACTCCATCTGAACTCTATTGTGTGACAGGCAGGGCTCTTTTATGAGTGTATCTGGTGGGGGGGACACAGATTCCTGCTTGGCTTCTGCCATTGCCTTTTCTAACCCCTTATGGCACCACACCATGTCTGCTTAAAGCACCAGCACAGGTATAAGTGGTTTTCCATTGTGTTACATCTCATTCTGATTTTAGCTTTAAAATATGTAAGAGTGTTCATGTTCATGTTGCTTTTAATTTTTTTTTTTTCTGAGGGGAGAAATAGGTTAAAAATAAACCCATAGGTTTAACTCTGCAGTTGTAGTCTTGGGCTTAATTTCTGTTGGAGATAATGGAAACCATCTGAATAACAATAACAAGCTTGGCCCCCATATTTCCCTACAGTCACTCAGGACAAATACATTTTGTCAAATTAGGTATGAGCAGTGTCACTGGGAAGGCTTTATGTTTGTGAAATAGCTTCCTTCTGGGGACAATAAAATCCTGACACGCTCTTCCATCCAATTAGTATTTCTGAAGCCTGAAATAAAAACCTCCCCAAATACCTGGTTAAAGTTTATATATTTTGGGAGGGTTTTAAACTCTTGTTGCTGTGAGTTCCTTAAGAACACAGGTAACTATTAAGCATAAATTCATTGCAGCCCTGGAAAGTGCGTGGGATGATATAGACATCAGTGGGAGCTCTGCAGCTGAATTCACTACCTTGAAAGCCTGAGTCATGCAGTTCTAATCCTGAGCAAGGCTTTTGAGTTGCCTTTCAGGGTTACTCTGCCTAAACCCCCTTCCCTGTTACTCTGCCTGAGTATTCCAGAAGTGAGCATTTCAAACGAGCAGCAGAAAGTCTGCTGTAGCCTGGTCATAATTAGTAATGGGGCATTTCACTAATTACAGTGAGAGAAGGCGGGGGGGCTCTGAGGGGAGAATGGCCTCCTTCAAAGCCCTGCCTCTTTTGGTAGTGACTGTGATCGAGCCAGTTCAGGTGCTGCTTTCAGAAATGAGGATCTTTCAGTATGGCTCAGTCTGTGCTGTGGATACGCTGAACCCATTTCCAGGCTTCTCTCTGGCTGCATTTCTTACATGCCCGTTGCCCATAGATGCTCTGCTGAAATCAATCGAGCATCGGGAGGCACGGATGGCACTAAAAATACATTTCCATTGAAATGATTTCCTGTTTGAATCCTCTCCCCGCTGCGTGTCTATCCATGTGGGTTTTAGCAGCGTTTTGGAAGATGGAGAAGGGCCACACTGAACTGAGAGCAGGGGTTAGGCTGGAGGATGAGGAGCCAGAGCGACGGTGGTGCTGAGACTCCCCAAAGAAAATGGTGATTCTCAGTGCTGGGGGTGCAACAGCCGAGCAAGAGAGCAAGCTGCTCTCTTTGTAGAAACATCCTGAGATACCTGCATAGCTTGTGTGGAGTTGTGTACCCCGATCCTCACCTTGGGAAGTTGAATGGGCGTGCAGGAAGCATTCAGCTTGGTGCTTGTGTGTGGATGGCACAGCAGAGCCCAGGGTGTTTTTAATCTGGTGTTACCCGAGCTGTGAACAGCTATTAATTAATCACCAAATGCCAAGGGCAGAAAAACTGCTATTGCTGGGCAGTCAGGGGGCATGGGGATATCTACATCTGTTTCAAAAGGTGTGTTTCTCCTGTGCTCGGGCTGTGCTGCTCCCCCAGGTGCTGGGGCTCTCCGGGGGGATTTCCTTGCGTGGTGTGGGCAGTGGCTGTGCTGGAGCTGGAGCCACAGGACACTAGTGGGCAGCAAACCACAGAATCTGTGTCTTCCTAAGCTGTGGGAGCACACAGAGAGAGCTCCAAGAGGCATTTTGCCTCTGTTTTCCGACCGAGGGTCACTAAAAACTGGTGGATGCTGCATTGTCTTCCCACAGCACTGGACAGCAGATGTGTGTGACAGTGAAGGGGTTTTTGGGAGTGGTTCAAAGAGACGTTGTTTTCTGCAAGTTGTAAAAACAAACCTCTAAAGCATCTTAAACAGGGCTTTATTGCAGCTCACAGCTCTTCACTGTGATTTCATACAACCGCAGGATTGTTGAAGTTGGAAAAGGCCTTTGAGCCCAACTGTTCCCCCAGCACTAACCCCTGTCCCCAAGTGCCACATCTGCAGGTCTTCCAAATACCTCCAGGGAGGGTGACTGTTCCAAGGCTGGAAAACCCTTCCCACAAAGAAATTTTTCCTTATATCCAAGCTAAACCTACCTGGTGTAACTTGAGGCTACTTCCTGTCATCCTGTCCCTTGTTCCATGGTGAAAAGACCCTGGCCCCCACCTGGTTCCACACTACTCTCATGGAGTTCTAGAGAGTGAGAAGGTCCTCCCTGAGCCTCCTTTTCTCCAGGCTCAGCCCCTTGCCCAGCTCCCTCAGCCCCTCCTGGGGCTCCAGCCCCTTCCCCAGCTCCCTTCCCTGCCCTGGACACGCTCCAGCCCCTCCAGGGCTCTCCTGAAGTGAGGAGCCCTGAAATGAAAGCAGGACTTGGGATGTATTTCAATGGAACTTCCTCAGTGCTGCTGCATCTGGAAAAGTTTAGAAGTTGGTTTTAATTTTGTTTGTTCTCGAGTAAGCTTTTGTCACATAACGTACTGCTAATTTGAATTATTTGGGAAAATCTCGCGGATTTTGGCGGTTAGCTCATCCAGAAATGAGGTGTGCAAGACTCTGAGCTGGGCTCAGGCTGGGCCTCACTTTTTGTGTCTTTGCCTGAATAAGAGACTTAACAAATATGCTGCCCTCTCAGGTGAGGGGGTTGTTTGGGGTGGGGAAATAGTCTCCTCTACCTATTTGATAAACAATTTGTGTGACAAAATAAGCAGAAAGCAACAAAATGAACCATCTTTCTGGGGGTGGGAGGACAGGGCAATGGATTGAGGAGCAAAATATATGGACTTTTTTCTTTTCTCCACGAAGTTTACTTCAATTAAAAAGTTAAGATGTGAGTAGGATCAAGGCCTGTTTGCACATACCACTCATTTAGCCTTTGATTTTATTTGGCACATGCCATTTATCAATCTCTCAGTCTTGGAGTCTTTCAGATTTCCAGTAGGAAGGACTAATTCCATCTTCTACTTTAAAATTGAAGATGGGAATAAAACATTATATTCACCTTTTATTCTAATATTTGATATTTTTAAAGTGTTATTTCTTTTTAGTCATTGAAACTCCAAATATACTACAAAAATCCATTTAAGCAACATAGGTATGCAACATACATCAGAATACTTAATTATTTCAAGGTGAATATGTAGATGTCTGCACTTAAATTACTTGTTTCACAATACATTTTGAGTTATTTCATAATATTATTTAATCATCATTTTCTTTTAATTTCGACTGTTCTGAAATCAATGAAATTAAGATCTGAAATTGTAGTTCTTCAAAAGAAGCTTTATCTTCTCAGTCTTCACCTCCCTGCCCCTTAACAACAATTGGTGTTGTTGAAAATAACATAACAGAATTTGGGAGGTATTTAATAATAAAAGCAGCTCAAAATTTCACAGCTCAATATTTTAGAGCACTGAAGAGAACATCTTCAAGAACGAGCCACCAATTCCTCAGGCACTTGTTGGCACTGGGAGCTTTTCTTGTCATTGCTTGTCTTTGGATACTGCCATTCACAAAAAAAAAAATCATAAATCTTATTACCTAATACTTTTTTTTCCCTCTCAGAGCATTGGGTTACTCATCAGAAAAAGTAGGGTATGTCAATAAACACCTTTTGCAGTGGAGTGGGCAACAAATGCTATGAATTGTTTTGAGGAAGGGAAGACAGGCAAGTGGATGGACAGACAGGATAACAGAGATTAGCAAGTCTTCCCAGCATCCCTATTTAAGCTATTTTTACTCAGAAGGCAGGGAGTAAGACTTAAGAGTGAGCCAGCAATCCTATTTATAGAAAGCCACTTTTAAATGCAAAGGCTCTGGGAAGGAGAGTCACCTCCATCCTGAACACCAGCCTGCCTGGAGCTCCCTCAGCGCCGCGGGAGGGAGCAGCCCGGCCACCCGAGCTGCATCACTGATGTGCTCCTGCTGAAGCTTCCAGAAGGACAGAGCCCTTGGAAATGCAGGAGTTTGGGCCATGGGGCAGCCCAAGAGCACGGCTGAAAATAGCTCTCTGCTCCACATCCACGTGGCAGAGACAAAGGCACGCACAGGGATCACCTGAGCAACTCTTTGCCTGGTGCCTCTCCACGTATTCTCTTGGAGATCCTGCCTGTGTGGCTCTCAGTAATTTGTCAGGGAGACAGTTCCTTCTGAGACTTTAAAATAAACATATATTTCTGCACATTTACATATGTAAATCTGCATAGCTTATAATTGCTTAAAAACTACTGCGTATGGAGAATTTGGCACTTGCTTTGCTGTCCAAGTGCGTTCGGTGCTATTTTCTACCAATTAATTACACTGTAATCCCATGCAGAAGATTTGTGGCTTAAGATTTATGTTTTGCACTAGGCTAACAATTATCCTCAGTAACTTTCCGCCATCTAAATTTTTTGGAGTAACTTTGGGGAGCCCTCCAGTGTTTTAAGAATATCAGAAGCATATTCTTGAAACGACCGGGACTATTTCAATGCAGCTAGAATATAATTACCCTGCACTGTCGCTGCAAATAGTTGCTTATCTACATAATCTACTCGCAGTGATTCTATAGATAAGATTGTAGAGTTGCTGTGTCTGTATAAATATCTGTTGGCGTGAAATCCTCTCGTGTGGTTTTGCAAATGGAGTGGCTCATGCTGAGCCTGCACGCTCGGGGTGTTCGTCTCTCAGCACCACAAAGTGGCAGCCCCCAGTGGCTCCAGTTTTTGGGTGCCAGGGAATTCAGGAATTTGTGGAAGAGCTTGTTCCCTGCTCTGTTCTTTGGGAGGGTCTCCATGATAACAACTTGTTCAGTGAAGTTTTCTAGAGGTTAAGTGGTTAGTGTGGAGTTCAAATAACAAACGTCGGTCTTTGAGGTGTGGTTTTCCTTTTAGCTGGGAAGGGGTTTTGGGATGCTGGAATGTGCAGGCTTGGAGGAATCCATGTGGTGTTGTTGTTACACTCCACAAATCTCATGGTAGTATTTGAGTGCACCCAAATCTACTTGGTTCCTTTTTTTTCCCAGGCCATGGAAAGGTGATGCACAAAGTGCAAGCTCTGGCTTCTGTTGAATTCTCTTGTGCAATCATTTTTCTATCAGCAGTCATTGCATTTTGGGGGTTGTTTGTTTTTTTTTGTTTTGTGGTACTACCTTCTGAAGTCTTTGGGGTTTTCTGTTTGAGTTTTATTAGGAATTTTGGCCCTGATTCAGGAAAATGCTGTGAGTGCATCAAGTCAGTCTCTTGGTAATTATGAGGTGAGCATGTGACAAGCTGTTAGAACACTCCTGGCTTGAGCTAAGGACAGAACAAGTCCTTGACAAAGTCCTTTTTGTTATGAAAAGCAGATTCAGCTGTCCCTGGAATGGACAAATGAAAAAATGTCATTCAAGCAAAATAAGCGTTAGGTGGACCTCAGCTTGAACAGCAGAGTGGTTCACCATCCACACTACACATTGTCCACCTGAATGTTTTCCTCTCATTAAGAGGCTTTTCTGTGGGGCAGTTTAAAAGCCAGTTCACATATTATTTCTAGACAAGTCAACCATAATTTGTGTTGCAACTGCAGTTGTGAAGTACAAAGCAAAGTGTTTGCTGCGTCATGATACGAAGGAAGTCATTTGGGAAGCTGCCAGTGAAATAGAAGTTCTCCAGTTATGTTTGCAGACATCCCGTGTAGAGAGATTTTTTGCACAGTTAAGTGATTTTTCAAATGTCTACAGTAGTATTTGCATTATGCTGCTTTATGCTTTTAGCTGTGTTTATTTAGGAAGCTTTCCTTTGTATCTTTCTTTTTAGTTTTGTTGTGTAACCTCAAGGTTTCTCTTCCACAAGGACAATCCTTTCCACAGCCCTGTTTTGGGGCTCTAAAAACCAGATTTTTGTCATTTCAAGCACAGACAGTGAGGTTCAACTCACTATGGAACTTGAGTGATAGGTGATGACCACGGTTTTTGTTGTGTCACCTGTGGCTGAGGCTTTCTATTCTCAACTTTTTGTAAATATATATATATATGTATCTCTAAAATGCACAGTGAATGCTTAGGGGAGAGGGAGGGATGGGGGCACAAACATAACTTTTAGTGGGGAGGGTAAAGGAAGTGAAAGTGATGAGTTGGAACTGCCCAGGTATCCAGGCAGTGATGTAAGGTGTGGTGAGAAGAGGGAGGGCATTCACAGGACATGAATCCCCGTGGGACAGCAGGAGGGCAGCCTCTGAAGGCCAAATTTAAGCTGGACAGGTTATGGTGAAGGACCCCGAGGTCTTGGCTCCAGTTTGCAGTGGGGAAGGCAAAGCTGAGCCCGTTCCCCTGTGAACTGTGGGTGGAGAACACAGCAGAATGTGGCTTTGGGACTACCCAGTGCTCTGTTTTGGCTGCTGGTCTGTGCCAGAGGAAGCTGGTGCTCCCCTTGGATCCAGGGACAGGGAGCTCAAAGTCCCAGCTGCCCTTGTCCTTCATTGCCTGCAGTCAGATTTTCTTTCATTCTTATCTGCTCCTGTTATTTAATCTCTGCTGTGGGCTTAGTTTGAGGCCTGCTACCTGTCTTCTCTCCACATTTTTCCTATTTATATTTATTTTGCCTCTTCCCCTGAGGTAAATGGATTTGGGGGAGTGGAGGAGATCAAGGATGGACAGCAACCTTACAAATGTCAGCGTGGCTGTAGGGCAGGAAGGGCAGGTTCCTCATCTGGGTGAAGGAGGAAGGAGCTGAGCTCCTTGATTGGGCAGGAGGGAGATAATTAATCCTCAGGAGAAGGGGCTGAGCTGTCAGGCTGTCAGAGGAGCCCTGGCAGGAGTAATTTGCTGTTCAGGTTGGGTGCAATGGGGTCTGCTCAGAGCAGGTGCCTGATCCCCCAGCCTTTCTCCTGGGGCCTCTCGGGGTGGGAATCCTGGGAGCACTGCTGGCTGGAGGGGACCAGGTCCCCAATTCCCCACTGGAGAGCAGCTCTTGGTCTCTGTAACAAATTGGAGAGCTGCTTGCTTAGCAAGTCCTGAGGAACACCAAACGGTCATGGTGGGAACACAGCCTGGAGTAAGGAATGGTTTTTGTTTTGTCAAGGGACAAAAGAAAGGATTAAGTTTTAGCTTTTCTATCCTAGTCTAGAGTAAAAATCTTGTCCAAAAATCTTCTGTTGCTCACCAGTTTTTGCCCTTATCCATTGTGCTCATGCTCGAGGAGCAGCGTGGCTTCAGAGAGGTGTGACTGCATGTGCTCCAGCTGTGCTTGTCCCACTGGGGATGGAGCTGGAGGCCTTTTGGAATATCCACACGTGAAGGCAGTGCAGGGCAAAAGAAATGCCTGTCTGAAGACACTCCAGCTGCAGCACTTCAGTACATATTTATTAAGTCCAAAAGATATTCCCCAGTGGATAAAAGCAATTACAGCATTTCGACCACATCTCAAAATGAGTTCCCACAGAAGAGAAGAATGCTGGGCTGTAGTAATTTCAAAAGGACTGAATGAGATTTAAAAAAAAATATTTTCCTAAATAATAGTAGTCTGACTGCTACTTAATTTCAAGAGGTTTTAAGAACTTTTGGTGTCAATAGATTGAGTTTCTGTCTTGTCTCAGGTAAGGTTTCCAGCTCTGTGCCCTTCCCCTCACACTTTGCAGCTTTTGGGAAGAGATGCAGGATCTCCTGAGTTTGCTTTTAAGCTGTTGCTTGGAAAGAAACGAACAGGAATTTGAAGCCAGATGTTTTAAACAAGTAACATATTTCAGACCCCATAACTTTTAAATCCTAATGGAACTGCTTTCACTTTTTAGTTAAGTGACCTCCATGCGTGGTGGTGTAGGATCTCTCTCTTTGAGTCAGGAGTGTGTGCAGTGTGGTGGTTTCACCTTCATGTCAGTGAGAAACTGATTTATTGCCTTAGAACTGGGCAACATGAACAACCTGGTCTCGTGGAAGGCGCCCATGGCAGGGGGATTGGAGTGGGGTGGTCTTTAAGGTCCCTTCCAACCCAAACCATCCCACTCTTTTTTTCATTGTTTCATCTGTCAGTCACATATTGAAAGTGCGACAGTGCTTTAAAGGGACACACAGCTCTGTTGCTGGGAGGTTTTCTGGCATCATCACCTGCAAAGGAGAGCTGCTTCCTGCTTTGCTGAGAGTTTCCAGACTCTGACTATTGATTGCACATAGGAGGGTGCACAATACAGACAAACCCTGAGGTGAATTTGCCCTGTGCTCTATCTGGTTACCTTATTTTATTAACGAATGCTCCTTCAGAGGAGCTGAAAGGATTATTAGTAATAGCTCTGTAAGAGGGATACAATCAATTTAAATTAGCTCACGCTTGAGCCTGTGTGATCTGGTGCCTTTAAAATGTAGGTAAGCAGCTCATCACTTTGCTCTCTTACATAACATTGTAGGAAACTTTTCCCGAGCCAAATCTTGTGGCACGTAGGTGCATGGGTTAATTGTGGACTAGTGATTGGATTCAGTGATCTCTGAGGTCTCTTTTAATCTCAGTGATTTTATGTTCTTCTCTATAAATGTTGCAGTTCATTACATTTGGATGTTTTTAATGTCCAGAAGAATTATCCATTTGGAAACATAAACACTTATTCAGAGTAATCCAGCTGCGTTATTTTGTGTAAAAAATCAAACAAGTGGCACCCCTGAAGATTCTTTTCACTGTCCAAGTCCTGCTTCTGCCCTTCTTCCTTTCCATTAATTCTTCCAGGCTTCCTCCTGTCCATACATCTCATCCTAACAAGTGTCATTTGACTGTGTGGGTAAACACCAGGGGTGATTTTCCTGGTCTCTTCAGATTTCTGCCTTACAGAAGTGGTATGATTTTGCCAGGAAAGTCAGACAGTATGACACAGCAAAGCTCCCTTAATATCTCTTGCTTTTCCACTCTGGCCAGCCCTGAGAAACCCAGCTGATTCAGACTAATTATTTCAAATGCAGTTTGTAAAAGGATGCTAATACTTTGCTGTATCCCTGAAGGTCATCTAAGCGATCCATAGTTAAACATTCATGTGGGAGACTCTGGGGGAAGCTGTAAGGGCTGATTATAATGGAAACACAGTGGGCTAAGGGGTGTGCTCATGCTCGAGCCTTCACAAGGCAAAGCAGGGTGTTGGAGGGCTCCTGTGCTTTTACAGCTCTTAAATCTGAATCAGCTGAAGCCTGCAGACCCTGCTTCAACACCTTTCACGCTGGAGAACTGTGTGTGTGATCCAGGACTGCTCCAAACTGCTTCTTCAGCACCACAATCCTCAATCTCTGTTGTGTTTTATTAAGGGGGGAAAAAAAATTATCTGTGCACCATCTCCTGTCATTAAAATGTGCTGGTGCCCAAGGTGTTTCTTCGTCTGTTCCTCAGGCAGCTTTTCCCCTCAAGTGATTATGCTAATTAGTGTTTGATCAGATGATTAAATTATAATTCGATTAATCCTACGTGCTAAACGCTCTGAATGCATTTCCAGTGCCTGAATGCCTTGTGCTTAAAGCATTCCTGTTTGCAGCTTGATAGGAGGCTCCTGCCTTTCCCCGTGCCTAATGGGTTTTTCTGCATTAAGCCCACTACAGTTCCTTTTAAGGTTGGGATGCAGGGGAAAGGGCTTTTTGTTTTCCTCCTCTGCTGCACAGAACCAGAGGTAGGTAGGTTCCCCCTAGAGGATCTGAATGTTGCTGGGGGTTACAAAAAGTAACAGAGGCGAAAAAGGTTCCAAGCTTTTTGTTTTCTGTAAATGTATATTCACCCCATGTCCCATTCATAACTCATAACTTACCAAGGCAAAAAACTATGGGACAGCTAAATCCTCAATCTGTTTGCATTCTGAGTGGAATTTTCCCCAAATAATTCCCTCCTTTTCAAAGCCAAAATGTATTTGGGTCCAGAGACTCTCTTCTTTGCAGAACAAATTTTCTGTCTGTGTCAGGGTGGGGTAGAGAGAAAGTTGTTTCTACTCCTGCTACCTGCTTTGCCCTCCTTTTTCCCCAGGTTTATTTTTGCATGCCATCTCCAGGAGGCAATCCCCAGCAAGGGTGTAGAATGAACACACTGAAATTATAACCTTGGTGCTGCTGAGAGATTAATGCTCAGCTGCAGCATTGCTTCCTTTGTCTTTGGGGTCCTGCATTTTTAGGTCATCTAATTTCATAGGACTCATTCCTACATACTGGAGAAAAACAACCCCAATAATAGCATTAATTTTTTTTTTAAACAAGAAGTGCTTTGGCTTTCAATATTAAATATTTCCAGGTGTTACATAGCTGAATGTGTTAACTGGCTTCTCTGTTTTTATGGAGGTAGGCACCAGTGTCTTCCTCTGTCAGAGTCTGATAGTAATGAGTGGCTGGAGTTTAGAGGGAGGATGTTAAATTTAAATCCCCTGGTTTGTTTCCATCTTACAGTGCAGAAAACACTATCATGGAACTGCCTCCCTGCCTCTTCCCCTCTCTCCCTCTCCTGAATTTATCTCAGGGGAAGTGTGAAACAGATTGAGCACAGGGTTGCCAAGACCTGTCTAGGGGGATTTTGCTTTTTTGTACCCCAGGTGTGGGAAGGTAGAGCGAGGGAATAGGGATGTAAAGGATGTTTTCCCTTCCCTCTCCTTCCCTTTGTTTACCTGAAAAGCTGTCAGAGATTCATAGAGCTCCTTTAACATCTTATTTTACTCCTTTCAGACTGTCTTGGAAAAAAAATTCACCTGTGAGGTGACTGGCATGCTCCAATCTATTGCCAGCTATAAACCAAAGTGGGGTAAATGGATCCTCTGCAAATAAAGTCACAGAGGCCAGAAGCACCTTCATTCTATCCAAGTACAGTTGTGTGGCAGTGATGGAATACTGAGATCTCACGATTTAAGAAAATCTCTGCCCTGCCAATGAATTCATCCTCATCCTTTGCCAGAGACCCCACCCTGGGGGTCTTCCCTCACCCTTGGCTCACCAGTTTGCACTCTTGCCTCAGTTCTGCTCCCTCCAAACAGATTGTGGGCAGATCTTTGCTCTGCCAACATCTGTGCAGATTTGAGAAATTAAAACCTGTGGCTGTCTCCTGCTCCGTGTTTGGGAGGGGGAATTGCCCCCATCCCACGTGGGGTGGATGCAAATCCCCTGCTTTATACTGCAGCTGGACCACTCCCGTGACCCCCTCTGCTGTCAGGGTTTGTGGGGTGCAGTCCTCCATCTGGAAGGCAGTGATGAGTAGCTGCAGGCTGTAATACCTTCAGCCCATCCAGATAAACAGATCTGGAAGTAGGCTTGTGTCACCATCCTCATTTTAGAACTGAAAGAATTAGGCTAAGCTGAATTAAGGCTCTAATTCTAAATGAAAGTGCTAGCTTAGGATGCTGCTTAGCTCATTCTTTTTAAAAGTTTAATTTCAGATTCATTTCCTGAGTATCCCCATGTGGACAGGTCCTCAGACTCTGCCTGGCCTTGGGTAAGCTACTTAAGCTTGTGACCTGAGGACGTTACTGCAAAACACACTGAAGCACGTGTGGGAAGTGCATTAGGAATTCCATGGGAGGTCATTGTGTGCCTGCTTGTTTATATGTTTGTTTTGTTTATTTAGCATTCTCTGTGTGATCTTCCAGACAGGAATCAGCTTTGCAAAGGTGATCTTGGAGTAGGGGAAAGATATCCAAGTGGGGAAAATGGCTGTGCTTGAATGAGGCACTCCAAGCTATTCCATTGAAGTCTCTAACTCAGCTCCCTGTCTGTGTAGTGGGAACACATCCCCTGCCCACCTGACAAGTGCTCTTTTGGGTGGATATAAATATCCTTAGAGCCTCTGGAACTAGAGGAATGCATGGTGAGCAGCATGAAAACCCTTTGGAAAATGCCATCTCCGTGTCACTGCGTCCTCCTTGCTCTTTCCCTGGGAAGAACACATTCCAAGAGTCCAGCAGCAGAGGTCAGTGCTGATTTGCATTGGAGAGGCAAATCTAAGCTCAGAAGGAAGGGGCAACCTATCCACATCTCCTGTGTGCAAAAATACCCCAGCACACTCTTCATTGCCACGGGTGTCACGTGCCTCACTCGTGTTTTCCCGTGGGTTCTTCATGGAAAAACTGGTAGCTGTTGGCAGGGTATCACCATCCAGGTGCACAGCATGAACTGTGGCTGTTCTAAGCACAAAACTCTTCCTAAATGCTACTGGGTCAGAGCTCAATATATCTGTAACTAGTCTGGCTTCCCACCTTTGGGCAGCTACAAAGAGACACAGATGAATTTTGGAGAGGGTCTCTCTTTGGGGGAGAGAGGAGGGACACGTGGTTGACATGCAGCTCTGGCCTCAGTTAGAGTCTCCTGAGGCTTGCACAGAAATTTGATGGGCTTCTTCTTCCTCTTTAAGCGTGGCATTGAACATTTTCAGATTCCTTTTTCCCTGAGCACCAGCAGGTTTGTCAGAGTGCTGGTGTTGTGCCTGCACACCTCTTGCCCTTTCTGGGAGCAGTCATGCTTCCCTGGCTGGTTTTAATGGGTGTGAATCTTTCCCTGCTTCTCCCCCTGACCTCCTCACTTTCTCAGTGTGCTTGGGGTTTGGCTGGTTGGTTTGATTACAATTTGAGTGTGCTGTTTTAAAGGGAGGATCAGCTCAGGTTGTTGGTGGTCGGGGCTGCACACAATTTCATCTGATAGTGGGGAAAAGAGAACAGGTTCACAGGCTGGGGCAGCCCCTTCCCTTTTTAAGTCTTTGATTCTAGGGCACCCTCACCTCAAGGTTTTCCCACTATCCAATCTGCCTGTATCTAGTTTGTACAATTGACTGCTAATTTTTCTTTTTTTTTTTTTTTCCCTCAGAAATCAGCACTTAGGTTTTGGACAGTGAAAAGTATTGTCAACTGTCTTGTGTTTTTTTTTTTTTTTGGAAAAAATTTAGCTTGGAAATTTGCTGGAAAATATGGAAAATATCAAGTGCAGCTCCAGACTGCCCCCAAACCCTGTAAATAGTTTGGAAGAAGTACATGCAGTCAGTCCTGTCCAGTCTCTGAAAAATCCCTGTGTCTTGCAGGTGTGTCAGTCCTCTGCTGCTTGCAATGTCTATTTTCTGTATTTCTCCAGAGAAAAGGAGGTACAGGAGGTTATTAGAATGAGGAAATGATCCTCTGGCACTAACCTGGATATTTTTCTCTTAAAAAAAAAAAAAAAAAGCCTACAGCTTCCTCTTGGAATTGGGTCTGTGAGCAGCTGACTACATTTGCCATGAATGACAATTAATAATGCCTAGCAACAACAACTAAACAGAGCAGAAATAAGATTGTCTGGGGAGAGGGGGGAATAAAACCCAACCCAACAACAATCACTAGATAACCCATATGCTTTATTTTCAAAGTGGAATTAGTGAATCCAAACTATTTAGCTGCTGTATGCACTTAACTCTGGGCCACCCATGTATGGAAGGTTTTCTTGGCCAGAGGGCAGGAAAATTTAAATTTTTGTGTCTTTTGCTTTTTCCTCCTGCATTAACAGCAGCAGCACTAGGTCTCACCTCAGGAGGAAAAGCTGCTTCTCCCTGCTGTTCTCCCTTCTCCTGCCCAGGGCTGTCTCTGGTGCCATCTCACAGCACTTGCCAGTCCCAAAAAATTGGTTTGCAAGTGGGGAGAGTAATTTACCTGTGTTTTAACTTATTTTTCTCCTACTGTTCCCTTTTCTGTCCTTCCTCAGTCACATCAGATATGTAAATATTCATCATCAGAGATGACTAAAATTGCATGAGAAATTTTTCTTTAGTTCTGCCAGAAGGAAGTTTGGATTCATACACCTGAAGTGGATCTTGGAAAAGATCTCTTGGAAAAACTGACTTAGTGATAATAAATGTGTTTCTACAAAGTCAGTATTTCTTTCAAGTTCTGCCTGTTCTTTCATCAGCTTGGGATGTGGATGTGGGAGAATGTTTAGGTAGAATAGTCACAAAAATGTATTCTGGCAAAGGAAGAGATCACAGATCAGATCAATGAGATTTCCACAGAAAAGAGAATTAAAGTGATTTAAGTTTATCAACCAGCAATCTTACATTTGGGACCAGTTATGTTTTACTGGTGTCTCTAGCAAATAAACTTCTTTGAGAAAATGTCATAGACAATTACATAAAACCTCAAAGTCTGGCATGCAATTTCAAAATGGGCACATGTTCTTCTATAAAACCATCAACACGCACGGCTTTTGATCGTGACAGGCTCTAACAAATGTAAAGGTCCTGGCAAAATGGTGTTTAATGAGTTGTGCTCTGGCATACACGTGCAAATGTTGGAGAAAACCTGTCCTTTCAGGAGTGAGGTTCTCAAGGGACAAGACACATCAACAGCGAGGAATAAGCAGAAGAGTGGAAAAAGTGTATCTTGAATTGTTTTTCCTTGTCAGACCACTCAGACCATTTTCATCCTCTCATTTATGAGACCCTGTCCAGTTCATTACACCTGATTACAAGTGGCTCCATTAGCCCTCAAACCCTGCACAAGTTGACCTAAACCACGTGAGGAATTGGCCCCTAAAAGATTCTGCTATTCCTGTTCTCCCTGTCCTTGCCTTTCAGGAATAACAGAGCTGTTCTGTTCGTGTTGGCTCTGAGCAGTTGGTGGTGATCTAGTCTACAATTGTTTGTGTATAAATGATCTTTTGGGATTATTCCAGGAGAAGAGTGTTAGAACCACAACCAATGAACTCTAAGTACAGAAATGGAGACTCCTTTCTGGATGGTGGCTGTGGCAAACATTAACACCAGATGGACATGCAATTGTGCTTCTAGAAAAAGGCCTCTCTCTATAATTTTTTTTCCCCCCACTAACCAGTAACTGCAGTTGGAAATGTTATTCAAGTCCTCCTTATATTTGAATTTTCACTGCTGACCTGCCATAGCACAAAATTCCTTCTGCCTGAGATGGACAATTCACAGTTTGTTCCACATCATAGATAGAGTTGTGGTGCTCCAGAAGCCAGGCAATAAAATTGAGGCGGCATTCCAGCCTCTTGAGACCTTCCTAAGTGATAAACACTAATAAAGACACTTTGTTTTATGCACTTAGAGAACTTCCTAAATATTCTAGTCCATGTTACAAAGATTTGCTTGTTCTTGACTGCAGCTGATTGCTTTTAGATCTGGCTGACAATTACATTTGCCTTTGCACAGCTTCCCAATTCATAAATAGATTGATTGGAACATGAAACACTACATAATATAGGATTAAACAACGGATCACATTTGCTAGCCTGCTCTTCTCTTTATTCTGAAAAGAAAGAAAAAGTCATCACTGAGCCATCACCTTGGACAATAAATAAAAATGTTATGTGACCCTTTCCTTGAACTATTAAAAAAAAAAAAAAGGCATGTAGACATCTTCAGTTTTGTGTTCCTAGTCTGTGGTTTAGTGTATGTGATGGAAGAAAAATCCTTTCTAGACTCCTGATATACTTTTAGACATGCTGATTGACAAGTCATAAGTAGTGCTCCCAGCAACATTTTAGTTCTGTGGATTTACAGCTCATTATCACTCACGCTCTCTGGTAAAGATTTAAAACTGCCACATTTTTAGAACCTGAAATAGGAATAATAATAAAAAAGACTAAAATAATTACCTCTGAAATGTGTATCACTGGCGTTATAAAATCCTTATTTTAACAGGAGGATGTGTTGGTGTTTTAAAACTCAGCAGCAATTGACATCAAGTTTCAGTGGAAATATTTCTGCCAGGATTTTGAAACTGTGTTTGATCTTAATGGCTCCAGAACGAGGCAGAAGAACAGAGTTATGTGGTTTAGCATCAGCACAGAAGACCTGAGCTCAAATCCCTGCTTTGTTACCTGTTTTCAGGTGCAGTGGCAAAAAAATCTACCTGGCTTTCATGAGTTCTTCAAAAAATGAGAATATCCCATGCTCAGGAACACGATAGGTGCACTCCATGCTGCTGGTTCCTACATGGAAGTCCAAAAGGAAAACCAAATTAATTTGCTGTTGAGTGAATCATTGCTAAAGAAAATAGCCTGCAGAAATGCTTATTTTAAGCAGTGTTTGCACTGTTCAGCAGGCACTTCAGAAACCTTGGGGGTGATTGGAGAACGAGTCGTGGGATGCAAATAAATCAATCCCTCCTGTGTATTGTGGTGTGGAAAACACAGAAAACCTGAGCTGGAGTGCACACACAGCCAGCTGCAATGCAGTCCGTGGCTGAGAAGGAAAAATGTGTTATTCAGGTGAGAAATAAGCTCCCAGGTATCAATTTTATTTTTTCTTCCCTGGATCAAGGGAGCTCTTTCAAGGTAATCTGATTTCAGCGTTCGCTGTGAATTCTGCTGGCTGCCTCTGGAAAGCTGTGCTCTCTGTGCCAGGCAGTAATTGCATTAATCATCCATTTTTAAATAACTGCATTTGAAGTTAAGTTGAGAATTGCTTTTCAGATCTTTAATTTGCTTTGGAAAAGTGAAATAATTCCCACAAGGGTTGTGCTAATCAATATTCCAGAGGCAAGTAACCTTTGCTAATACTTGAATATGGGATACTCTGTATTCTTCTGCTTAAAGAATTCTGGGGGAAAAAAATACACCAATTCCATCTGTAATTTGGCAGGTTAATAACTTTTCTGACTGCCAGGCATAGGGGTTTTTAGTCAACAGGAGATTCATCAAGTACAAAATTGCATTATATTATCTTCCTTTCATTGTTGTTGTTTTTATTTTAAACCTTCTTGCTAATCTAAATGATGACAAATTGCAGGGCTGTAAATTTGAAAGTCCCTAAATGGCATTTTTTGTCAAAGCCTTTCTGCTGAAATGCTTACTTGGAAAGAATTTCAAACCTCAGGAGCTGGGGGAGGGGTTTTAATTATTATTATTATGCATCATGACACAATGCATTATGCATCATGGTTGTTTTTCTGCTTTTTAAACACTTGTTATGGATGATGAAACTAATACAAACGGACATCCAGGGAGAGCTTCTGCAAAAACCTCCCTGTGATGTCATACTCTGTTTCCAAGGAATTGCAGTACTTGGAAACGAGAGGATGGACAAACTGAGGGGCACTTGGAAGCAACACTAACAATCAGCTGACAGGTAGTCATCAAGGGAAAGTCACTTTTTTTCCAATGGTGTCCTCCTGTGGAACTGGATAAAAACCTCATGTTCTAAGAACTAAAAATGTAGAAATTAATTCTACATTTAGTGGTAGAATGTGGGTGTTGCTGTCTTGAACATGGGAGGGTTTGACCCTGCCTCCTTTGAAGCCACCTGCAAATTACTGCTGGTGCTCAGAACTGGCTTTCTTTGCCTTGTTTTTCCCACCCAGACGTGCACATAGCTGAGAAATAAATTGGTAGTGAGGCTGATAGAAAAGCTGATGGGATACAATAGATTCAGTGCCAGAGCTGCCTTTTCATCTTGCCTCTCTCCACCAAGTAAATATTTCCTGCTCCCTTGAAATCAGTTTGATATTTAGGTTCTGCACAGGTACAAGAGGAACAAAGGGGAGAATTGTGCATTCATGTCTTTAATAAAACCTATTTTGTAAATAGTCATTGAGCTCACATAGCCTGCATCCCGTAAAGATTAAGGGAGAGAGAGAAAATCTGAATAGATTTTTAAGGAGTCACAGCAGGCAATGGATTTGAGGGAGGGGGGAAAATAAAAATACCATGCTTCCCCAGGAGGCAAGTAGAACCCAATATTTCATAATTCAGGGTTGGGGAAACGAAATTTCAGTGTCATTGTGGACATTAGAGATGATACTGGTGGTGACCCACAGACAATTGGGAACTACATTTGTTTCCTGAGATGCTGATCAGGAAAGTCTGAAATCTGTGTGTCCCCTGCATCCATACAACCAGAATAATTGCCTGATAGTTGCACCCTGCTTTTTTAAAGGGGAAAAAACCAAACAAACAAACCCCACAACAATCTCTTCTACCTTTATCCACGCTCTGCACCTCCAGGCTGGCTCCAGTTTCTGCCTCCAAGTTGAAACCTGTGATTGTGGTTTGAGGGTTTTGCCAGGAGGCTGTGAAATGATTTGTTTTTGTTTTTTTCTATATTTGCTATTCCCCCCCTTCTGTTTTTCCAACTTTGTGGTTACAGAATGATAATTGTCTATTTCCCCCCACCCTTTAGGGCCCATATTAAATGAAAGTGTGACAACACCTTTGGTGTTACACCTTGGTGTTGCTGCTGTGCTGTAGATTTGGGATATGAAATCCTACCATTTGCCTCCTTGCCTGGTCAATCTTCTGTAAAGATGTAGAAAAATTACTCACGTGTTCCCTTCTCTACTGCCAGGGCAGGGAGCAGAAACCTCTGCTCAGAATCCCAGGATGGTTTGGGTTGGAAGGGACCCCAAAGCCCATCCAGTGCCACCCCTGCCATGGCAGGGACACCTCCCACTGTCCCAGGCTGCTCCAAGCCCCAATGGCCAACCTGGCCTTGGGCACTGCCAGGGATCCAGGGGCAGCCACAGCTGCTCTGGGCACCCTGTGCCAGGGCTTTGCCACACTCACATAAAGAATTTTCTCCTGTTATCCCAACTAACCTTGTCTTCCTTCAGCTCAAGGCCACTCCCCCTCATCTCGTCACTCCATGCCCTTGTGAAAAGTCCCTCTCCAGCTCTCTTGTAGCCTCAGTGTGAAACACCTGGTGTCTCCAGGATGGATTCTCTGCACCCTCCCTTCTAATGGGAATGGTGTTGTCACCTTTCAGCAGGTTCTACCTGGGGTTGCTCCATTCTGACACACTTTGCCAAGCCTGAGCTTTCTGCATGCATCCCACACAAAACTTAAATCCTTACTATTCTCAGGTGCTGCCAGCTGAATCAAAGGGAGTTTTGATATTATGGAGAAACTCTTGCTGGATCATTCCCTCTTGGTTATGCCCCTGCTGCTTAGACAAACCTTTCAGGCATCTCTTGAGAAGAAAGCACAACGAGGTTGTGTTTGCTGCTGGCTCCAACCTGAGCGTGTTCAGCACATGTGCCTTGTTAGTTTGGTCTCCTTCCTGTCAAACTAACGAGATTCTTTCAGTCACATTCTGCAGGAACTGGTGGCATTAAATGGTTTTGCAAAGATCTCCGCTGGTTTCGTTTGTCCTTATCAATATTTTATGGCATCATGGCCCTGTGAAAACGCAGTGGTTTTGTGTGGTAAACCTAAATAAGGATGAGCCTGCACAAGGTATTTTTTTTTCCTCTGTGCATCAAAAGAGAAAAGGAGAAAGTTAAAATGCATAATGAGACACAGCATGTTTCTAGTGCTGGGTAACCTGTATTGTTAGAAGGTTTAGTAGAAATGTTTACTGGAAAATACAGTATTCAGGCTGAATTTAACAAGGAATGTTAAGCTATTATTTGTATTCGATATTCAGGCTGGCAGCAGAGAGAGCTGCAGGTAGTGGTCAAAGATTGAATGACAAACCTTGACTCAAATCCCTTTTTTAACCCTTAAAACTTTCTTAACCTGGTCAATGAGCCTTTTCCACTGCAAAAATGGAGAAGGACTTCTTGTGGTTATTGCCTGGTTTTTTTTTTCCTCTCTGTGTGTTTTTTCTTTTCTTTTTTTTTGCTTAATTTTTTTTTCTTTCTGTGTATTTTTTCTTTTTTTTTTCTTTTTTTTTTCTTTTTTTTTTCTTTTTTTTTTCTTTTTAACCAGGTAGTAAAAACTTAAGTTCTAATGAATTCTTGATTACATTATGATTAATGTCTTTGTTTCAGAATTTGCCCCTGCTGAGCACAGAGTGGGAATGCATGACTAGAATTGAGGAGGGAAGGAAGACTTGATATGATTCTTGACAATTAACCAAAAATATCCACAGAAGTTGCCTTTAAGGAAAAAAAAATAGAGAGAAAATAATGTGGAAAATTGATGCCTCTTTTTATTTAGTTAGAAACTTTGTCTTGTGTAAAATAAAGCTTCCAACTGCTATTAATTCCTGACTGAGAACTCTCTCCCTCAATTTTAAAAATAATTCCTGAAAGTTTTAGTCAGACAAAAATGGCCTTCTGAGTGGAAGTGCTAAATAGGTTTGTACATAATTAAGAAACGAGCAGCAGGCTGTGACTTTGAATGTTTGCAGCACAGGATTGAGGATTTTCCCTTTGCTGAGATTCTATTAAATGTGACAATGAGAGAATTCATGGTTGACTTGCTCTTGGTGCTCTGTCAAGGCTGAAGCCAGTGGCATAGATTGAGGTTTATAAACTCTTTACAGAAGCTGGGTGTCCCTTTGCACAGAAACACTGTCTGGTACAGTAATTCACCCCCTTTTCTCACTAATCATCTGTGCAGTTAATGGGTTTGGCTGTTTAATAGCATTAATTCAGTAGCAACATCTTGTGAGCACAGTAACCACAGAAAAAAGCCCAGCTCTGTGGTTTTTTGAACCAAAAGGTGGGGGCAGGACGTGTGCCTTGGTCAAACACAGCTGATCATGTCGAGTTTGTCAAGTTAAACAAAACATTTTTAGCAGGGGGAGATAAAGGTGGGGGGAAAAGCTGTTTTTCAGAGTATAAAACAGCTGGATGCTCTACTTAAGCAGACAAATGCTGTGACAAAGTGGAGAAGCTGATATTTACTGAGAGATTTCCTAATCTCTTTCTTGATGGAATGTTTTTTTTTTTTCTACAGAAAAAAGAGTCTAATCCTCATTTTTTATTTACTTATGTGAAAGTCTTGAGGTTCTCTGCTCTGGATCCAAGGGTGGGGCAATCTGTCTCTTATTTATTACTTAGGAATTTTTCTTTTTTGTCAGATGTTGTAAACAATTGTAATTGACCTGACAGTTATTATACTTAAAGTTTTAATTTGGGGACATGCACATTTCCAACGAAACTTGACGTTATTCTTTTAAATACAGAGTTACCATGAGTTCTATTTTTTATCAAAAGAATTTTTCTTCCCTGCTTTCCTTGCACTTCCTTTCTTTTGATCTCTTTCCTCTTCCCTGGAGAAAAAAGGCATTGAAGATGAAGTTAGAGGACACTCATGTGGAATTTGAGGATGCTGAGTGAGATGAAAAGCTGGCAAGATGAAAATTTTGTTTGTGTATCAGTGGAAATGGAGAAAAGTAGTTTTTAGAATCAGAAAGGCTCCATCAAGAACTTGGATAAGACTTGAAGCCGTGACTTGGTGTTGAGAGAATTAAACAGGGTTTGAAGGATTTATATCCTTTAAAAAAAAAGTGCTGTCTAATTAGCTGATATTTTTATACTTTAAAAACAAAGGGAAATATGTTTAACTTTATACCAGTAAAAATTTTTTGCAGCTTTGCAGTCTTAAAATGTGGCAAAAAGATGTATATGGATGGTTGCAGAGAGGAGAGGAAGACAGAGTGAAACTCAACTGTACTTTTGATTCACAGTAGCTAATTCAAATTATATGTGTTCTGTAATTATGTTGCCTCGAGCTCCCATTAACGTTGATGAGCTAAATGTATTTATCAGTGGAAAAATAGGCTTCATTTTGTACATCTAAATAGTTTAATGTTTTTAATGCAGATTGCCTGATTTGTAGAGGCAGCATCATCAAGTGACAAGGTGGATGAGGGATGTGTTGTTTTTTGGGGTGTTTTTTTTGGAGCCTGTAAAATGCTACCAATTAATTCCTTCAGAGAGTGACTCTCAGCAACCTGAAGTTGTTGCTGTGTGATAGAAGTCACTGCTCTGCATCTTTATTTGTTGTCTTCACCCAGGCTGTAGCTCGTGTGATTTTGTGGGTGCATCCTCAAAAAGGAGGACAGCTGGGAAGTTGCCTCTGGTGTTAAAAATGTGTTTAAAACCATTTTGGATGGAGCTCTGAGCAGCCTGGGAGAGTGGAAGGTGTCCCTGCCCGTGGTAGGGTTTGGGACTGGATGATCTTTAAGGACCCTTCCAACCCAACCCATTCTGTGATTCTGTGTTGCTGCTCTTTAAAACAATGGATTCTCTCAAGTAAAAGGAAGGAAAAAGACTGGTTGGAGTGCTGTGCAATTTAGATATACTTGTGGGCAAGAATCTGAAGAGATCCTGGCTTTTCTGGAGGAGTGGAGTTCTTTCCCATCTTCCCCTGACACTTTCCTCTCCTCCTCCTTATACAAGCAGAGATTTGGAACTGGTATGAAGCATCTTTTTCTTTTCAGCACTTCAGAATCAGTAAGAAGAATGAAAACCTGCCAGTTGTGGTCCCATCTGTATCTGTTTGGGCTGCAGCTCAACTGTGTGATTGAATTAGAGCAAACAGAGCAGCCCCCCAGCAATCAAATAGCAACAAGGGGTGTTTTCCTCTAAACTTCTCTGGTGGAAGTGTCCAGACAGGCAAGAGGGAGCTGCCCCTTCCTTCCTACAGGTGATTTCTTAGTAGAACTGAGCCATGTTCTGCAAATCTTTTTCCATAAAAAAAGTTAATGGTGCCATTAGATCTTTCTCATCTGACAAAAATGATGTTGCCTTCAACCCCTGCCCTGCTCCCCCTTAAATTCTCTCATAGTTTTTGACTGGGAGATTTGCTCTGTGAGGGTCTGAGGCCAATATTCAGCCACAGTGATTCAAGTCCACAACATCATCTCCAAGTCTTTTAAAAAAGTTGACTCCATAGGTGAAATAAATCTTGCGTAACAGAGTGAAAAATTAAATTCTTCTTTCTCATGTTATTTTCACTGTCCTATTAGTCACTGCTGTTATCTGTTTCATCATTCATCAGGATTGCAGCAGCAATTCACTGGGCTAGCGTTGGCTTTGGGCACCACATGGTCTTGCTGCAGCAGTTAATGCACCTTTTGAGCTGCTTGAGTTTCAAAGATGGACCTTGAAAAGTGCTTTACAGGGAACCTCAAAGTGACTGCTCAGGTGCACAGTGTTATTTTAGTCTAGTTGTGTTGGGAAGTGTCTTTTAAAAGCTGGGGGGTGTAATGTGGTACAAATTGCCAATTTGGGTGTCAAGATCACATGACAACTTATTATTTTCCTTTCTTCCATCTTGCCTTCCATTCTTCTTTTTTTAATTTTTCTTTTTCTTTTTTCTTTTAATTTTTTTGTTTAAAAATTCATATTTAATATGTCTATCTGTATATGTGTATATGTGTATATGTGTATGTATATATGTATATATGTATATATATGTATATATGCATATATGTCTATATGTCTATATGTCTATATATGTATATATGTATATAAACATAAAATTCATACATATTTTTAAAAATTATATATTTTATAGCTTTTATTTTTATTTCTATCATAAGTGGCTGCTCACCTTGAGATGTCCCTTTATAACCACAGGATCACCTGTATCACCCACAAATCTATATAAAACATTAATCCTCTATACAGGACAACTTGCCAGGGATGTGCTGTGGGGAGAGGGAAGCTAAAGTCTTCTCCCCCAGCCTGGGATCCTGCTCAGTGTCTGAGGGTGGCTCCTGCAGCAGTTGGTAGAACATGGGCTTGAGAGTCAAACCCTAAATCTGTGACAACAAAAATACCTGCAAGTGATAGGAGAGCACTTGAAATCCCTGCAGCGCTGTGCAGCATCACCAGGCAGGCTGCCAAACCCACAGCTTTTTAACTAAACAAACAAACAAAAGAAGCCCTTAGGCCAGGCAACGAGAAAGTTTGTGCTTCCGACAAAGAAAAACAAAAGTGGCTTTTGGAAAGGTAGCGTCTGTGTAAGCAACCGAATTAAAACCTTGTAGTACCTGAGGGCATGGGAATCCCTGTGGGGTTTTTTGCTTCAAGTCTTATTTGCATGAGGATTTGTGAAGCTATTCTTGACTTACATAAATCATCAACCATAATAAGCCTTTATTTTAAGGGGGAGATTCAATAGGAGATTGCCTGCTTTGAAAACATTTCTAAAATGGTGAGGGAAACATCAAACAAGATTAAATCAAAAGGTGAAATTGAGCCCCCGTAAGGGGAAGAAGAACCATGTGCAGTCCTATATAACTTTCATATTAGAAATAAACACTGCAATATAGCAGCTTTGCATAGAAGGGCTGAAAATCATATTTATTTTGGGGGAGAACTGAATTGTTGTTGCACTTCAAGAATGCAAGAATCCTACGGCAGGATGGTGTATTGCACACCTTGGGTTCACATTTAGTTGGGTTTCACAGAGTTCCTTACGTTTTCTGAGCTGGATGTGCCAGTAAAACATACACTGTAGAGGAAAGATGGGCCCCCCAAACCAAAGAGATCTGTTTTAATTGTCTTTCAATTTATATTTGTTTTGGCTGCCGACCTTTAGCATCCCGACTGATTCACCCTACCCACAGCATGTGTTAAGGTGATGATGGTAGGTGTGTGCTGAGCTTTCTCTCTCTCTGTGCTTTGGGGAGGGGTGAGATTTCTAATTTTTTAAAAAAATTTGGTTGTTTTCTGTGTGAGACAAGGGTGCAGCGAGCTTTTGTGAGCAGCAGCAGTCAGGGCTCCAAACCTCAGGAGAATCCAGCTGGTGCTGGTGAGCCAAGAGCTCCCATGGAGAGAGCGCCTGGGGGAGCCCTGATGTGTGCTGAGCTCTGGCTGTGCTGAGGAGCAGGGAGGGAATTCCTCTTAGTTCAGCTCCTGGCACCATGGAGGTCTTGCACAAAGAGCCCCGGAGGTATTTTTAGTAAATCCTTCCCTGGGAGGGTGGTGTAGCCCTGGCACAGGGTGCCAGAGCAGCTGTGGCTGCCCCTGGATCCCTGGCAGTGCCCAAGGCCAGGTTGGAGGGAGGTCTGAGCACCCTGGGCTAGTGGAAGCTGTCCCTGCCCATGGCAGGGGTGGGATGAGATGATCTCTAAGGTCTTTTCCAACCCAAACCATTCTGGGATCCTGTGATTTTAAAACCCACGTGGAAGTGGCACTTCCAGGCACAGTTTGGTGCCGTACTTGGCAGTGGCAGGTTAGTGCTCGGAGCCTGCGAGCTTAGAGGATTTTTCCACCCTGAATAATTCCATGTCAGAAGTGGCAGGGGCGAGGACTGGGGCTCTGTGGTCTCACAGAGCCAGTGCACAAACTGTGTGTGCAAAGGAGCAAGGTTTGCATAGTTCAGAGTGCCTGCAGGCCATCAGAGGGGTGGCACGGGGAGTGCTCAGGTTGTCGTGGCTGTTTGCTGGCTTGGCCCTGCCAGGGGCCCTCTGGGCTTGCTGCCAGCTGGGCCCCACAAACTGAACCCTGTTTTTAATGTTTCCCACATAAAGATTTGTGCTGCAGAGCCTGGTGTGCCCTCTGGGGCTGTGAAGGACACCTTGCAGCCACTCTGGGATACCCCAGCCTCCCTCAGGCTGGGCGTGCACAGGGATGCTGCCCCTTTCCCCCTCAGCTCAGATTTGGGATGAAGCAGCTCAGTCCTCCTCTCCCCTTCCTTGTGGCAATTCAGTGGTGCAGATTTCAGCACACCTTTCCATTATTCTTCATTTAAAGTCCCATTGTTTCTTAGTCAGTTGTAAAATTGGGGCAGGGTATTGTGAGTGTTAGAAAATATAAAATGTCTGTTAGAGCTAGGGTGTTACTGCATGCTGAGATCTGACTGCCTTTGTGGAGTTTTGTGCTTTCTTGAGGCCTCACATTCTGAGTTTTGTGATTTGTACAGGAGAAATGCAGCTTTTGTTGCACTGTCACCAGGTTCCTTGGGAGAAAGTGAGCTTTAGCAATTTCTTAATCCTTCATTAAAATTATACATCTGTGAAAATTATACAGTCCTAAGGGGTTTAAATTTTCCTTGTTTTATCAGTGCAGCACCTTTTGTCTCTTAGAAAAAAAAAACCCCAAATCTTTTAAAGTTGCCTTGGATTTTATTGCACAGCAAAATACTTTTTCTTTTCCTTGAAAAGGCCCACCTGTGTGTGCAGCCCTGTGATGGCATATGCCTGTCAGCCTTTCTTTAAAAAGAGGGATGTTTCTGACTCTTGAGACCAGGGAAGAAATCTTAAATCTTTTCTTTTCTACTTAGGATTTTAAAGTGAATCGTTTTAAAGCTTATCATTTTAACCAGAGACAAAAGGATACTTTGAAATCTTGACTTTTTTACATTCCTTATTTTTCAAGACACTGCTCTGAGAGGGCTACACTCCCCCTCCTGCCACTTACTCACTCCACACCAGGGTGCAAAACAACCCCAACCCTTCTCCCTATTTATTTCCAGTTAGGATAAACATGGTAGGATAAAAATTGTGGTCCCTTAGGCTGTGGTGAGGGTGGTTTGGTGAAGGCAGGCGTGAGGAGCAGCTCCCAGTGCTGCCTGCCCTGGTCCATCTGTGCCATGTGGGGAAGTTCTGCTGCTTCTCCCATTGCATGCAGAGTGGGATGGAGACATCTCTGGGATGCCTGAAGTTTTAGCTTTGATGTTTTTCAGATTCTCTGCTGCCCAGGGGTGCAGTTCTGAGCTCACATTCAGTGTCACTCAGCTCTGCACACAGCAGGGACACAAAACAAATCCTTCTCCTGATGGACACCAAGGACAACTGGTACAAGTTTTCAGCCCAAAAGCACAAACAAGGGTGGGCTGAAGAGAGAAAACAAGAAGGATGGGACTTCATAACCCAAAGCTGTAATGGCACAATTAAACCCCAACATGCAAATGAACCAAAACTTATAAAAGTGTGAGACCTTGGGACTGGGGGTCCATTTTGTGACCATTTTGGGTCCATTTTGTGACCATTCTGGGTCCACCCTGGGTGTAGCTCTGGCCAGGCTCTTGTCCTGCCCAAGGTAGACCCTTAAAGGCCTTTCAATAAACATCTGCTTTATTCTCCAGCTCTGTCCAGTCTCTGTTCCAGGTCAGCCTTCCCAGGGCATCACCTGGAGCAGTGCCCTGGTAGAGGAAGGACATGGAACATCTTACTCCTATTTTCCTTCAGAATTTCTTACCTCCTATGATTCTTGTAAGCAGTTTCCCCTCTCTTTTTAGGTGAAGGAAAGAAATTTCTTGCCTTGCTCGAAACCAGAAGTGCCCCTGGGGGCTGTTCACTTAGCTACAACTTTTTCCTCTTGTCCTTCAGAGGAAATGAGGAAGAAGGACCTGGGTTTAACTGGGATTGATCCCAACCTTTCCCTCCTCACCTCTACACCTCCAGCAGCTCGTGCAGGTGTGGTCTGGGCACAGCTTTGCCCAGCACCTCTCCCTGGAAAGGTCCTTGCTGTCCTTTGTGTCTTGAGAGGGTTAATGCATTAAAGCAAGGAGTGAAGGGGAGTTGTCTGAATCTCTGGAGCAAACTAAAACAAAAGTGACATGAGAAAAGCAGTCATCCATTGTTGCCTGATGATAGAGGAGTTTTTAAAAATCAAACGCTCTGGTATAGCCTGGCTGTGCGCAGAGAAAAATCTAATTAATTATAAATAAGATGGATAAATAATTAAAATGTATCACTTATTTCTCCTTTATAGTTTAACTCATGAAAAAATAATTTCAATTAGAAATTTCAACTCAATCTGAAATGCAGAGAAGCATGATGGTTCAAGATGGATGTGAACTCCTTTATGATCTTTATGATTTTCTTTCAAAAATGTGAGCTTCCTTTTTTCTTTTCTTTTGGCAACTTGGGTGATAAAAAAGAAAAAGGAAAAAGGTTGTGGAGAGAGACAGAAACAAGCAAAATTTCCTTTGATAGGGTAACAGAATATATTTTTAATTTATGAATTAATAACTATGTTGTGTGCAATGTCCAATTTGTCAAAAATGTCTTGGTTCCCTTAGAATTCATGTTATATGCATGAAATAGATGCAGTTTCTCCCCATTAATTATAATATCCCATTTCCTCAAGAGTAACGAAAGATGATTCATTCCTCTCCTCTGGCTCTAACTGGCTCCTTGGTATTACTGATAATGGGTTTTCCCATTTATTTTTGACCTTGTGAAACTATTTATATTGGACTCAGCCGTGATGAATGGAGTAGGAAGAGGGAACACGTGGAATTAGCAGGTTCTTTTCCTCTCTGCTCAGGGACACCACCTCAAATACTGCCCCACACATTCTCAAGCTCACTCTGCTCTACTGAAAGGTCTTCAGCCTTGAAAATTACGTCTGTGGTCTATCAGCAAAAAAATAATTCATGGTCCTGATATGCCTGATGCTGATTTTTTACCCCCTCTGCTCCTATGTCTTGGTTCTAATAATTTCAAGTGTTCTCCATTTAGGGCTACATTTATTTCTCCATAGTTCTGTGTCTTTATGTCTCTGTGTTTTCCTCAAGTTTAAAGATGTGTATATATATAGCTGCATGCTGATGGCTCTCATCTGAAGCACAAAATATGTCCTAATTGCTTCAAATTACTGCTTTTGCTTTCAGTTAATAGTCTCCTGTTTTGTTTCAGTTTCCGCTATGCAATTTTCCTGCTCAAAATTGTATATGCAAAGTACATATATGCTTACATCTGCGGATGGCTGCAAGGGAAATATGTTGGATGTGCTGTGAAACGGGGATTTTATTAGAACTTGGTTGGGATAATGTCAGGAGGAGACCAAAATCAGCAGAGATGGAATCAGAGCAGCATCTGGTGACTCCTATTGGACAGGGAGGCGTAAAGAAACGATGAGATTTGATTAGGCCAAGAGCTGGTGCTGCACCAAGGTTGGGGAAATTCCTGCTATCAGGGATATATGGCTCAGCCTGGAGAGGAGAAGCTTTGGGGTGACCTCATTGTGGCCTTCCAGTGCCTGGTGGAGCCAACAAGAACAGTGAGGAGACAGACAACTTCCAAGGCTTCCCTCTGACAGAGAGTAGGGTTAGACGGGATATTAGGAAAAATATCTATGACTGTGAGGTTGATGAGGCCCTGGCACAGGTTGCCCAAGGAAGTGGTGGCTGCCTCGTCCCTGGAAGTGCCCAAGTTCAGGGTGCCTGGAGCTTTGAGCAGCCTGGCAGAGTGGAAGGTGCCCCTGCCCGTGCCATTGGAACTTGTTGATCTTTAAGGTCCCTTTCAACCCAAACTCTTCTGTGATTTTATGATAACTTTGATAGCTAGGAAAGCAAGATGAAATTAGGTCTTCAGCTGTCTTCAGGGCAGTGAGTGATTAGCATACAGACATGTACTTGAGGGAAAGTTTTAACACCAGCGTAATTGGTGTTAGTTTTTCTACTGCTGGGTTTCTTTATCAGCAAGAGTGAATTCCTTAGCCACTGGTTCTGTCCTCTATGACCCTATAAACAGAGACCTTTTTGAGTACTGAAGAGTTTCATTGCTATTAAAATAATTTCATGGTTATTTTGCTGTAACTCTTAGAAACTAAAGGCTTTGTGCAAAAAATTTTAATATTCCAGTTTCCATTTGAATTCCGTTTTTGTATTTTCTCTTCATGATACATGGGAGTTCTGATGCCCAACAGGTCAACTGTGCACATCTATATTTAATGATTTGATAAGCTTCTTCCACCTTTTTTTGTTCTGAATTTCCCGAGAAGAGCTTGTGAGTATGCATTTCTGATGAAGCATTTGATGGAAAAGCACTGGGATTTTTTTTTTCCCCTTTTCTCATTCAAAGTACATTTAATGTGCAGATCTGGAAAGCCCAATTTTTAGCCTAATAAAAGAATCAGAGAGAGAGAGAATGGTGGGGGGAAACAAGGTTTTGAAATTAAATTGAGGCTAAAGGTGTAGTAGAGGAGAAGTGCTAAAGAAAAAGCTCTTTGCTCTTAGGTTTCTTTGCATTCATACCCTATCAGGTGAGGCTTTTAATTCCAAGGGTGTACTTAGATGTTTGAGATTTTAGAATTTTCCCAAGGCTGTATTACAGACTCATGCCTCGTGTGTTAATGACACAGATACTTTGTTTTGAGGCTCATAATGCACATGTCACTTGTGGTAATTACCGAGTGCAATGGTGTGACCAGGGCAGGGATTGTCCCTCTGTGCTCCAGGGCTGTGTCCAGTTGTGGCTCCTGCAGGAGAGCCCTGGAGGGGCTGGAGCGTGTCCAGGGCAGGGAAGGGAGCTGGGGAAGGGGCTGGAGCCCCAGGAGGGGCTGAGGGAGCTGGGCAAGGGGCTGAGCCTGGAGAAAAGGAGGCTCAGGGGGGACCTGGTGGCTCTGCACAAGTCCCTGCCAGGAGGGGACAGCTGGGGGGGGTCGGGCTCTGCTCCAGGGAACAAGGACAGGAGGAGAGGGAACGGCCTCAGGCTGGGCCAGGGCAGGCTCAGCTGGGCCAGCAGCAGGAATTTGCCCATGGAAAGGGTGCTCAGGCCTTGGCAGGGGCTGCCCAAGGATGTTTGCAGTGCCCATCCCTGGAGGTGTCACCTGGAGGTGGCACTCAGTGCTCTGGGCTGGTGACAAGGTGGGGACTGGGCACAGCTGGGACTGCCTGGGCTGGGAGGGCTTTTCAGCCTAAATAATTCTGTGATTTATGCAGTTCAACAGCTGCTTTTCTGTTTCCTGCCAGTTGTCTTTGCCCCTGTTACTGGCTCGTGCATGAAAAGCTGCAGAAGCACCTCTCGAGAGGTTGCACCACCCAGGCCTTCTGTGCAAGGGTCCCTGTGCCAACAGGCTGCACTGAGATCATGGGTTTATTATGTGATAAAGTGGCTGGGGAATAATTTTTCCCTCTAAAACTTCCTTTAATTTTTTTTAATGAAGTAAAATAAGGAAAAAGAGTTCTTCATTGAAGAAGATATAAAATCAGGTAGTTGAACTTTGATGAATTAGTTTGCAACCCTAGTGAGCAGCACAGTTACAGAGATGGCCTCTTCACTTTTGGGTTCAGTAATAATTTCTGATTAGCTCCATTTAAAAATGAGCTTCAGCTGGTGATTTACACAAACTAATGCTCATCATTCTTGCAAATCTAGTCAAGTAGTCCTAAGATGGCAAGGCTCCAAGTGGAATATGTTCAAAATGTGGTGGAAACCCATAATTTGTATCTGTGTGTTGAAATTTTGCTATTAACAAGGAGCAATGTGATCTTGCTAAATTTCACAGGAGAATCTTCCAGCAGCCTTAAAGAGAAACAATAGTGCTGGTTGTAGTGGGATAGACAGGCAGATTAGGACAGAAATCAGAAAATTGTCTTGTGAATTTTTTTTTTTTTTTTAATTCCCAACTGAATTTAAACCACAAACTTCAAAGTTAAGATGGAAAAAAAAAACCAAACAGAAAAAAAAAAGATTCTTAGGAGAAAGTACAGGCCAAAGAGTCTGGTACAAGCTCTTTTGTACAACAAACATTAAATATAATGGCCAAAATAAGAATGGAGGAAAATTTGGGCAGCTGGGGATAGGAACAGGAATAAGTAGATGTGAAAATTCCAGCAGTTTGGAAAATTTTCCAACAATTACATTTCAGCATTTTATTTTCTCACCTTACCTGTTCAGTGTAGTTGAAGCATCATTTAAAGGAAATCTTGATTGCCTGATGGCATCAGAGATTTTGTTAAAGTCTATACCCAGGCTCCCAACCACTGCTATGACTTCCATCCCCATTATGTTTTTGAGGGCTGTTTTTTTTTCTCAAAAACCACGTTCTGTGTATGGAGAGGTAAGATGACCTCTTAGTTGTATGGAGAGAACTTGATTTGTATTGCTTTTAAACCAGACTTCTAATTCCCCACCCTAAATATTTTCACAGCCAGCTTTGTTTTTCTACCAGGATTATGCTTCAACTGAAGCATTTCTCCTACTCCCTCAGTGTGCACCTCTCTGATATAATTATGCTTGGAGGAGGACAGTATTTATATCTTTCCATTAACTTCCGTGCATTAGAAATCAGATACAAACATAATTGAACAAAATTAGATGCATTTTCTTCCAAAGAGTCTCATAGAGTAAAAAATGAACCACTGAGCATTTTATTTGAGTTCTGTGTGGGATTTGCCTGGCACCTTTGGACACTTAATTTAATTTTGTTGAATTTGATATTGAAATATACATGAAAATTCTTTGATAAAATGCCATTCTCCTCTGCTTTCTTTCAATCACATCTATTGGAAGAATCAACTCCTTTGTATGTGTAACAATCCCTTTTAAGTCAGCTGTTTCAAAATGCAAGGGCAAACACCCATTTCATTTAGCAGTGGGATGTGTCTACACTGTCGTGGCTTGGAAAGGGAAGTGTCAGTGCACTTGTAAGGATTCCCGTGCTCCCCCTGGCACTGGGGCTCACCTTTTTGGTGCAGGAATGAATATATAACCTCAGGAAATAGGGTGGAAAATCTGCCTGTATCACTGTATTATCTGACACTCTAATCACATAAGCAGTTCATCAGTGCGTGTTAAGGTAGTGGCTGATTTTTTTACCCTAAAATATTCCCAGTTTCACATCTTCCTTAGCTGCCTTATCAGCCCTCTGCTGTTCTGTAGTTGTACTCCCTGATATGACCATTTTTGTACACTGAGAGAACCAGCAGCAGCCTGTCTGCCTTCTCCTTGCATCCTCTAAAGGGCACAGGTGCTGTCCGTGGAAATATTCCTGAAGATGAAAAATGATGTCTTAAAATTATGTCATAAAATTATCGCTCCAAAGCTGTCCTGCTAAGATCATTTTGCATCTTGGAAATGTGTCCTCATCCTCCTCCTGCTCTCCTGTGTCACCACTTCACTTTTAAAATAGCAGTAAATGTTATGTTAATATCTCCTTTAAAATCACTCCTTAATGTATGTGTTCACCTGGGTAAAATGCAGCACCCTAAAATATTGTTAGGACTGAGCGTTAACATCAGGGAAAAAAAAAGTCTAAATCCTACTTAAATGAGTATTAAAAGTTGTAATATTCTTTTAAGACAAGTCACTCTTGGATATTAACTTCTGGTGCTTTGCAGCTCCAGCAGTTTTTGTCCACGCCCTGTATTGAACTGAAGCAGAATTTTTGTTTAATTTTACTGTTAATTTTGACATTCAAAGGTCAGTGAAACCCTCCATTAAGATATTAGACATAACATATGCTCATTATACCATAATGTCACGCTTATCTCACTTTCATAATGCAGCAGCATAATGGTGGAATAATATTCTGTAAAATCCCAACCAGGTATCTAACATCTCTTCTAACATCTATATGTAAATGGAATTGGGAGCAGATGGGGTTTTTTTGTCTTTATAAGTATTTATGGTGTTATCTGATATCCTGCTTGACCTATACACGTGTCCTTTTCAGTGCTAATCACATTCCTGTCACTCCACATCTGCCATGTTCATCCATGGGCCTGGACTTTATTGGGGTTGCCCGTGGACTTTGAAGGCACGGATAAAACACACATTTTTAAGGTTGTCCAGTTCTCTGCTTTAGTATTTAGTATTTCAACCCCAAACGCCTCCCAGCCACGAGAATCCATGTGGAATAAAAGGTTTGGAATGAAAGGGTTTTAAATGAAGATCTTTTAGTGGCTTTACACTTTTAAATTGTTGTCTCTGCACTTGGAATAACCTAAGAGAACTTATTAATATTTGATAGTGTGGTGTAAGCCCTGGATATGCAGATTTATGGAGGCCACAAATGGCTCACCTGGGCTTAAACATTCTTGCTCTTCATCCTTTAACCAAAGCCTGGAAGGTGTAAATTCAAGGTTATGAGGCAAATTTATCACTCGGAAGGGGCTTTCCATATGTGGACCTAATCTAATTAAAATGTGCTCCATTCCATATTTGTTTGGATAACTTTTAGGCAATGCTGATATGAAATGAAAGACTTTGCATTTCACTTACTGAGCAATACAACAAAAAAGATATTTTGTGTGTGTTTGATTTTTTTCTTTAATAGTTTGGCAAAACTTTGAAAGATTCTTTACAATTGTTAACTTGTTGCCTGAATCTGCATGCTGAAGAGGGGATTGCTGGGTTTTTAACAGCTGGCAGTGAGATCTGTCAGTATTTTTGATGGAGATGTGCTCCGATTTTTCTAAGCTAATGATTCGTAAGAAATTAGATTTGGGATCTGGAAAATTTGGGTTAAGGAAAGGTCAAGAAATTAAAAGATTATTATGGGCAATAAAAACCAGATGGAATACGACATTATGCAGTGAAGAGGAACTTCTGGCAGGGCACGGCGTTGGACAAGTGGACCAAGGCCAGGACCAGCAAAGCAGCTGGGATTTCCACATAAAACCAGCATGAGACGCCTTCAATCTTTGTTTCCTTTGTGTGGGTGCCATAACTGCTCTCAGACTGACACCTGTAGCAGCTGCTGGCATCGGCCAACTTGCTTCCCTGCTCTGCTGTTTCCACATCTGGTGAGAAAATCGATTTAGAGGTACAGCACCTGAGCTGGGACAGCACCCTGAGCTCAGGTGCCACATGTCCTTTGGCAGGGTCAGAGCATGGTGCCAGTGCCAGCCCAGCCATTCTCCGTTTGGGAGAGGAGGATAAAGGGGTGCAGAGGGGGTGCAGGGTGGGGAGGCAGCCCTGGGGGCCAGAATTCCCATGCAGGCAGCACCAGCAGCCAGGCAGCTCCTGGGCAGGCCCATTGGTCTGCTCAGCCTTGCTGCCTGTCAAAGATGAAAGTCCAGCTTGCTGCAGGAGCACTGCCAGGCTCGGGTCACCCCCGTTTGTTCAGGCTGGCTCTGGAGGAGGTTGTGGCTTGTCCTGGGAGGATTAGGGGAGAGGGTGACACAATGAGATTTTTGTTCTGCCCGCGCTACACAAAATCGTGCCCATCACACATTGTCCTGCTATGTAACTTGCTCTGATGGGGAGGTGATGTGTGTGGCTCATTTTTAATGGCCGTGTGTCCTCAGTGCTGCTGCAGGAAGTCATCAGGACAGTGTCCCTCCAATTATGTAATGCAGGTGACTTAAACCTATGGATGCGTTGTTGGCCGTAATGAGAGCAGGGATTAGGAGCAGCATGTGCTCCAGGATAAAAAAAAAAAAAAGCTTTGGGTTGACCCAGAATGGTTTTTTTGTGACCTTATCCCACTGTAGGAGAATAAAATAAAGGTGAACTTTGGCTGGTGATGGCTCTGCTGACTTCTTACTTGCAAAAAGTGATGTTGCTTTAAACAGTGGGAGGAAAAACTCTCCAGAGAAAAACGTCTTGTTTCTACAAGGGAGAAATCCATAGGCTGAAAGAGATATTACAAATTTGCATGCCTGCTCATTTTAATAAGGAGAGGAGGCATCACACGTTCTAAATTAGGTGAGAAGGCCCCAAAATGGGGCAGGTGGGGTGCCCAGGGATGTGGGGTGAGGGTTCCTTACTCTGTAACACACAAATAGGAGTGTCTGCAGAGGTTTTCAGCTGCACAGAACTCTGCCCACAGAGATCCTTCAGCCTCCCCACGGGATCTGCAAACCCAGACCCACATCCCTGGCCAAGGGCATCCCAGATGGGGAGAAGTTTCTGGGTTTCCCATACTTGTAAAAGCAAACCTAAAGTCTTCATTTTTTTCTTCCCTAGTCAACAGACTGACACTTTCTTCTCTTAATTGTATTTTCTATTGAGACTTGCTCCAGGTGTAGCATGTCTAAACTTTGTCTTTAATGAGGAAAACTATTTTGATGAAATTCTAATTCAACAACATATTCGATAAAGATGCAAATTTTTGTATATCACCAATTTTAAAAGTGCAGTGAAGATTAGTGAACTCTTCCATGTGCTTTCAGAATAAAGCTAGCTGGCTCCATTGTGCCATCTTTAATACAAAACAATTTTTTTCCTAGTCAGAATAAAATTGTTCTGTATGATTTCTTTTTTTCACTTGAGAGAAAAATAACATTTATCCTTTACACCCTCATTTGGGGAGAAGAAGATGCAATTTTAAATGTTGTTATTGCCTCTTTCATTGTTAGATAACACAGAAGATTTATTTCCTGAGCAGCTTCAGGCCCCCTGAACACACTTTTATACTTCTTTCCCCCCTAAGATTCATTTATTTGTTTTAAATGTATTTTATTCTTGCTTGATTGTTGCTGACTGGCACTTTTGGTGCTATGGCTGAAATCAGTGGCACCTCCTTTGCTCGAAATTCCATGGCTACAAACGTATGGAGCAGCAGCCAGGTCTCCATCACAGCAGCACTGAACATCTCCAGAATTATTGCTTGAGCAGTCACTTGGGTAAGATGAACAAAAATTGGTTTAAAATACGTTTGCCACTCATTTTCACAGCAAAGCATTGAGGCTGTGCTTGGATGTGATCTTGGTTTTATTTTTTGAGGACATTGAGGTTTGTGCTTGAGAAATGACAGTGAAGTAAAGATTTTGGATTTAGTTCTGTTGTCCTGAGTCTGGAATTCTGGTCCCTTTTAGAATTAAGTTCTGATAGAAATGCTGTATGCATCTTCATCAGCTCTTCTCTTGCCCTGCTTTCATTTTCACTTCCCTCCAGCCCATTTTTCCTCTTCTTTCTTTCCCTTTCTTCCTCTTCTTACACCTTCTTCCCTGTCTCCTCTGAGCTTAAGACCCCTCCTGCCTCCTGATGAAGCAGCAAGAGAATGAAAACGGTGAATTTTGAGTTCTTTATAACACAGTAAATTAAATGCTGGACATGAGGAAGCAAAATTTGATTACTTTTTGTGGGTGAACTTCTGAGTTCAGAAATAGGAGGTGAATTTCATATACAGAAGAAACATTAAACACTTCACCAGGGCCCATGGATTTATGTAAGTCTTGTTCATTTATGTATTCCCTGACCTCATCCTCTTCCACCAAGGTCTTCCTTGCTCCAGCCTTTCTTGGTCTCTGGGGAAAGAGTTTGGGATTCCTAAGGCTGGTCTTGCAGTTAAATACTGAGGTAAATAAGGCACTCAGTGCCTCAGCCTTCTCAAATGAAAATGCCCAAGTGTTTGACAGCCTTTTTCTCTAGACATTCAGCTTTGACTTAAAAGTAAACATGTTTCCAGGTGAATATCTGTATCTGGAAGATATCTGTGGTTAGAGATTGTCCTGGAAAGAAGACACAGTGAATGGTGGTCCTGATGGCAAATTCCTTCTTCTTGTGATATAAATGCACCTGCTCTGCTGTGCATTTGGTTTGGGTTCAGGTATCTTTTTTTGTCTTAATTCCCTCCTGAAGGATTTTGCACTGTACTGAAGGACTCTCAGGTGTGACACAGGCCAGATTTGATACCTTTCTGCCTCTTCTTTGTTTTTTATTATTTCCCAAATTGAAACTAGCACCATTTTGACTTTTCAGAGGTAAATATAATGAAAAAGAGTCGATCTGTTCAGTTACTGGCTTTTTGTTTCAAGTACTAGTAAAATGAAAGCAAAGTAAGGGTCAATTTTGGTAAAAGAACTGTAGCTCCAACAACACAACACAATTATTCTAGTGTGCTGTTTATTTTCTATTGAACACATTTATTCTGTTTTCCCCAAGTACCTATTTCTACTTTCCTACAATCCTATGTAAAATCTACATATTTTACAACACTTCTATAATGTCAAATGCCCAAATATTTGATTTTTCTGGGACATTTGGCCTCTAAATCAGTCCCTGTGTTTTGTCTGCTCATGCTGAGTGGAGAGTTGCTGACTTACACCTGTGAGAGAGCCTGCAATAAATATGATCAATAGCTGTTTGCATCCTATTATTTTTATTCTGGGCACATTCCTGTGGTCAGGATGTCAGAATCAGTGTAATGTGGCATGTTGTCTAATCAATAGTAATAATGATAAGACAGCTTTTTTATCCTGATGGCAGCTTCATGGGGGGATTTGGAAACCATTTGTTAGCTGAATGGTGATGTGAAACCTTAACATTAATGCCAACTATGCTGCACGTTCCCTCCGAGTTCTCAGTGCATTGTGTGTCACCTTCCATTGAGTTTTGTCACCTTTAAAGTGCTTTACTTGTTCCTACGTTGAGAATTCGAGGCAGAAGGATGTGTTTCAGCTTTTCCTGCTGCCAGTGCGTTGCAGGAAGCATCCAACTTCCCTCGGAGTTGGGGTCTAATTGCTGCTTATTAAAAGTAATGAACTACCTTACAAGTTGTACTTTTCTGCCGCGGATTTAATTAGTGTTCACCCCCCCCCGCCCCTTTCTGTCCCCCCCAACTCCTTTGCTAGGCTGACAGAGCTGAGAGGAGGGAAACTGAAGCAATTTGAAACCTTGTTAGAAATTTATGAAGTGCTAAAATGTTTTATTCCCAGAGGCTGGTTTGCCAGCTGTCACTGGTAAGCCTTTCGCTGCCTGTGATAGCAGGGGGAGGCAGCAGGCCACAGCCAACACGAGCGTGCACATCGTTTGGCAGATTATACACCCTGTAATTAGCAGGAAGTAGAGTGAAACTAATTATTTTTCTCCTCAATTGGGCCAATGACATTTGAGAGGGAGGACGGATGTGGTGCTGGATGGGGAAGCTGTGGAGAGGCCGCAGATTCCCTCGTCTCCCCGCTCGCTGCGCTGGTGGTGACCCCGCTTCCAGCTGGGAAAGGCAAGGAAGAGCACCTGTACCTCTGCCTTGCTCACAGCCCGTGGGCAGCAGGAGAAAAGTTGTGTGTTTGCTCTACAAGCCTTTCCTGGTCTGTGGGAATGATCCCTTTTTGGCTGGGCATGGTTTGGTGCCTCGGGTGTCTCCTGGAGTGATGCTGTGTAGGGCAGGATGCAGGCCTTGAGGGAGGACATGCTTTTGTGTCCTCTCACTTAAGGCTCCAAAGGCCCTTAAATCTGCTGCCAAGTAGATTATATCCAGGATAGTCTGTTGGTGACAAGGGGGTAAGCAGTCTATTAGAATTTTTAGTTTTGATTTCCTGAACTGAAACGAAAATCAGTCTGCCTCCATCTTGCAGTTCTCATTTGCAAGCAACGCAGCCACCCCTTACCTGCACATACAAGCTGCAGCCTGGAAACCAGATCTTTTTTCTCTCCCCTCTAAGGCTGACCTTTAAAGTTCATTCCTATCTGTGCATTTCCAAGGGAAGACTTTCACAAGGTCAGTTCAAAGACTTTATTATTTGAGTGGAGTCACTTGAAGTGCAGTGCACGAGAGGCATACTGCTAGAATATGAACCACTAGAAAATGCATTAAGGGCATTTAGAAACACAAAAATAGCTGCTGCTTTCTGTCTTTAACACTGGTAAGCTTCAGTGTTCTAAAAACCACTAATTTTGGCTTTTTATTTTGTTTCTTTCCTATAGCCTGATTAAACTGCTGCTTTATATTTTAGGTGCTGGGCATAGATTCTGTTTTCCACCTCCTGGGTCATTTGGTGGGTCCTTTAATTAGACCAAGAAGTGTGCTGGGTTTTTATTTTACCTTATTTAAAAAAAAAAAATTACCTTTTCTTTTTATTTTTCAGTCTCCCCCACTTTCCATCTTGTGGTGGTCCCTTGAGTTTTGCACTGATCATATTCTTAACAGGTCTAATGACAGTCCCTCAGTTCCCTCCCTGAGCAGATAATTTCTGTTAAAGTTAGTAAAAGCCTAATGTGTGTAGCCTTATTATTTTCTGCCCCTCATTTGGTTTCAAAGCCTTTTCTTTTCATTATGCCAAACAGGAGTGAGGAAGTTCTTTTCAGTGAAATGTTAAGACCAGGAAGGAGTGGGTGTTTATGTGTACTCAGGAAGGGAATTCAACAATAACAAGGCATTTTAGTGTCAGCTGTGTATAAATTAAAGTGCATGTTCCATCTAGACAATGCACATCCTTTAAGAATGATCTATTTGCAAAAAATAGTTGCCTTTTTTTTTTTAAACAATCGTGTCTTTCTTAAAAGCATTAGGTATATCTTCAAAGTAACAATGCTTTTGTGTGAAAATTGTTAGTTTAGGTTGGCTCTACATTGTAAAATCACAAAGGAATCTGAGCTCGAGTCTGGAATGCATCAAACAGGTAATGCTGCATTTGCATTAGCATGATGTTTACTGGGGCTTCAAAAGCCAGGAGCTGAGAGTGTGCTTCAAGACTCTTGACTTCTCCCTCTTTTCCTGCCAGCTCTTTGTGTGCATCCTGACAAGCCCCGCTCACGGAGAGCTCTTGCCTGGTTTTCAGCTGCCAGTGTTTGTGTTACCAGTGCTCACAGGTCCACAGAGGAACCTCGGGGCTCCTGGGCAGCGTGGGCAGACCCTGTGTGCTGAGTCCTGCTTCAGGCAGGAGGATGGAGGTTTGTGTCACATCATCTCTCTGACACCTTGAAGTTCCTGAGGATGCCCAGCCTGGGCAGCCTGTGGTGCCTGCTGCTCTTTGTCACTTGGCTCCTGCCAGCACAGGTGGGGTGGAGAGTGATGGCCAAGCAGGGACTGACATTCCTGCAGTCATTGATCATGTTTCCCAAAAAATCCCCCCAAAATCCCCCCCCAAAATATTCCCCAAAACCCCCCCCAAATCCCTCAAATTTAGGGATTTCTTTTTTTTTTTTTTTTGGGGGGGGGGGTTTTTTTTGGAATTTTGGGGGGATTTTTTTTTGTTTTTGGGGGTTTTTTTGGGGGGTTTTTTTTTTAATTTTTTTTTTGGGTTTTTTTTTTTTTTTTTTTTGGTGGGGGGGATTTTTTTTGGAATTTTGGAGGGATTTTTTTGTGATTTTGGGGGATTTTTTGGGGGGATTTTTTTTTAAATTTATTTTTGGGATTTTTTTGATTCTATGGTTCTACGAATTTTGATTCGTATGATTAGATGAATCATATAAACACGATTCCCCCTGAAATTAGGCAGTAATTCAGTGCAGGCATTGCAAAGCAGACTTCAAAACTGTTCCTGTGGTAGCAGAATGGCTCTGTGGTTGCAGATCCTTTTGCACGACCAGAGGTGCATGTCCCTGGCAGAGGGGGCAGTGCCCCCAGTGGAGTTTTCAGTCCTTCCAGTAAATAATCACACAATTCATACAGGTTTTGCCCATCTGCTTCCATTCCCCTCCTTTACACCAGCCCCAGATACCTCATGTAGACCTGACAATGGTGTTGCTCTGGAGTGTTTTTAACTCTTAGATAGTTTCTCTCAGTCTTCTTCTTGTGAGGGAAGTTTCTGGTCTCTACTGCAGACTGTTATGATGTCAGAGTAGGTTTTTGGCCCCTTATGGGACTAACACATGCATTTGCAATTGTAATAAATACTGTACTTTAAAAAAAATATTCTGTAAGCATATGTTTCCTTTATAATGAGGTCTACAGCAAACCAGCTGAGATTAAGGCTGTTTCATATATTTATTTACCTTGTCTTGTTCTTGTAGTTGACATGTTAATGAATCATCTCACCATTCTAATGAAAGTTATCACACATGAGGTTTTCAGAAAGTCAGACTGTAGTTACTGAATCTGCTGGTTTATTAATATTCTGGAATCCCCATAAAGTCTTGTTTCTTGTCATGAGTGTTACTTGTGTTCTGCTAAATCCAAATTTAATCTACAAATAATACCAATACTGTTGTATGCTGTGAAACTGTACTTAGATGTCAACCAAATAGAGATAATGGAGAGAGCTCTTTCTGCTTGCCTCCCTGGGAAATCTGGGATGTTTTCTTTCTGATCACTTTTAGTTACTTGCATGTAAGATCTGCTCTCCAAATTTAACATTTCAGATTGAGACACACGACATCACGTGAGCATAGGCTGCTGGGAAATACAAAATGGGACTCACCATCCCCAAAGCAGTTCTAGGACTCATCTGATATTTTGTTCATTTTTAAGATGGAGAAATTAACTATCTTTTTAACTGTTAAAAAGACTCAGCTTGGTGTAGTGCTTGTGATCTGTGTGGCATAATTTGCTTGTCTTTTCCCACCAGATCAGTTGCATCTGTTTATTAGTGAGTGATGTGCACAGAATAAGGATCCCAAGGAATATGGAAGAAAGAATTTATTTCCAGTCTTCTTAAGGAGAAGGAACTTAGAGTTTAAGACTATTTTAAATCCCCTCTTGAACCTGTTATATCAGCTGAACAATGAAAGCATCAGGTTTCTATATCATGGAATCACAGGATGGGTTGGGTTGGAAGGAACCTCAAAGATCAGCCAATTCCAACCCCTGCCATGGCAGGGACACCTCCCACTGTGCCAGGCTGCTCCAAGCCCCAATGGTCAACCTGGCCTTGGGCACTGCCAGGGATCCAGGGGCAGCCACAGCTGCTCTGGGCACCCTGTGCCAGGGCCTCCCCACCCTGCCAGGGAACAATTCCTGCCCAAGATCTAATCTGAACACACTCTGAGTTTGAAGGCATTTCCCCTGGTCCTGTCACTCCAACCATTGTAAAAATTCTCTCCCCATCTTTCCCTTTTTCACTTTTGGCTTTGTGAACCCCGTGAGGTTCCCGTGGCCCCGTTCTCCAGCCTGCCCAGGTACACACACTGTGTCTGCACAGTGAGATCCATCTCACTGCTTGTTCTTCCAAATGATGTGAAAAACAGCTCTGATATCTGTGTGTGCCTTGTTCAGGATGGAGAGGTGCTGTGCTGGTGAGTGATGGACTAGAAAAACCTAAAAAAACCCTTATTGCTGTTGTGGTTCTTCTGCAGACTGTTCCTTTGGGTGGCCTTTTGTTTGATTCAAACACAGAACCACTTTATTTTCCCATTTTCACTGTTGATATTCTGGGAATCTAAAAAGAACACCTGAGCTCATGAAAACTGATACAAAGGTCAATTTATGCCCTTCCTCCCCAACGAATCTTTGATGTAATTAAATGTGCAGTACTTGAAGCTTACCCTACTTGCTGCTCTTTTTTTTTTGTTGTCTTGATTAAACATGACAACAGATCAATGGGAGAGTTAAAACAGGCCATTAAAAATGGGCACAGGCTTAAACAAAGTATTTGGTTTCACTACAGAATAACAAAACAGCCCAAAATGTTTAGAGTGTTTTAATGGGACAAATCTAAATGTGAATTATATAGGGGATGGGATGGTTTGGTTGGGTGGCATATTTTTAAAAAATATTTTATTTTAAAGCCAGAAACCTTAGAACAACCCCAAAAGGGATTTTACCTATCAGCTCGTGTTACTTGGGTTTTTTTTTTCAGTGCATGAATGGAAATGGCTCAAAGTGATCATAATCAATAAAGCCAGGTAGCTTTCTTTAAAAATCTGAGTGAAGGAAGGAAGAAATGGAAAGATGAAAAAATATTGCTGGATAAACACCCCAAATTGCTCTGCTACATCAAGTTCTGTATTAGGAAATGCAGACAGGCCCTGGGGATACCTTGGCATCAGTCTGTGCCTGAACTCAACTGGTGCTGCTGCACAATCTGATATTTCTACAGATGACATAAGGACTTGTATTTGATTAGTGTGTCCTTTCTGTCCCGTCCCCTTCATAGAAACTTTTGGGTGAAATAACATTTGGGAGTCAGTATTCTTTTGTCACTGAGTACTCCTGGCCTTCTGTTTTATTTATTTTGTTCTTGTGCTATATTTTCAGTGATGCATTGAAATATTAGTAAGGCCACATTCAGGACTTGATCCCCTGAGAAATGTTGGATATAGAAACATCTCTGTCAAGGAACCTGTGCAAGACAATGATGTTTGCAAACCTGCTGTCCTGATGATGGACAAGACTGACTCCTGCAGTTACCCTTTGAACTGGTCATGAAATAATAATATTTACAAATACATAGGAAATTTAAAACCAGATCGAATTTTTCCTCCCTTGCTTCTGCTCTCTCATGATTTGCTGCTTATCAGGTTCATGGGAGCAAAGGAATCTTATTCCTCCTTCCTCTGCCTCCCCTTTAGCCCTTTAGCCAGGTTTGTGTGTCACTGTCACACCTGTTTGAGGTTACCTCTGTATCTTAGGTACAGATTTGTGTGTGTGATGGGGCAGCAGCCTCCAGTCGTGGCTTTCCAGTCCTAATATTGATATTTGACACATAAAGCAAGATTAAAAGGATAAATATTAGAATCTTTGTCACACACAGCATGACCTCCTCACGTCTGACATCCAGGCCACTGCAGCTGGCTTGGGTTCTGTGTTTGCAGCAGAGTCACCTGCTGAAGACTCCAGCAAAGGCTGATCTTTTCTAAACCCTTTGGAACCAACATAGAGTTAAAAAAAAATGTAGTAATATATATGAGACACTTTAATTCCTGTTCATATTCCTATTCTAGCACAAATGTCATTAAATTATAATAGTGATTACACATAATGACTACTTGATACTTTGATTTTGCTCAAAAGATCCCTTTTATCTCATCATTATTTACACTTTAAACTCTGCTTCAGAATCTACATAGCTGTCAATTTGTATGATGCACATTCTTAATTAGCTCTGATTAGGAGCAGAAGTGTGTGTGGGAGAAACTATTTTGCCAAATACAGTGATTGTATTAAGCCTTAAATATTATGGTTGAATGTGACTGATGAATGAAAAAGGTGCATATTTTCAGCTAGGTAGAGTTGGCTTGTGAAGATGAGAAGTGAGAGGTGGATGCTGTGGTTTGGAGCCTCCAGGGAGGGTGATTTTGTCTTGGTCTGGCACAGGAGATGCAGCTGGAACCTTCCAAGAGGTACCAGCAACACAGGAAATAACAGAGAAAGGCTTGCTTGAAACAGGTTGTTTCAATAAAAGGTTGAATTTTAGGGCCTCTCTGCTCAGCCTTTTCTTGTAGGATTCTTTATCATCTGCCCAGCCCCAAAAACTCAGTTTAAAATACAATAGTGTTGAGAAGAAGTAAGACTTACAGGAGGAAAAGGAAATATTTAAAGGTAAGTTGGGATGCAGAAAAAACCAAACAGGGCAAGCAAACAGATGGTTTCAAACTTAAAGAGAGGGAGATTTGATAAGTGTGGGGGCAATTGGCAAGAAATTCTTATGTGATTGGTGAGAATTTGTCTTCCAGGGATGACATTTTGAAGAAAAACTACGTTAAATCCTGCAGCCTTGGCCAAAAATTGAAGGTGAAAGACAGTGAACCTAGAAAATTCCAAATAAGCTAAGTGTTTGAAAATGGGCATCTGGGACAAAGCATCTCAATCCCTAAGGAACTGATCCTAGAAAATCAATTTAAAATAACTTTTTAAACTTCTGAAAATGCCAGGCATCAGATGTGTTCTTGCTATTTTATTTTGGGTACTTAATGTCAGAGTTCTTTGTTGTCTTAAAGGACTAAAGTAGAGAATTTTAAGTTATCAGGCCTTAAAGAACAAAGCTTTTAGAGCACATAAACAAATGCAATGCACCGGGGAAAGAAATCTGACAGACTTAGAAAAGGAAAGTGGTGCTTGGCAAAAATATTACAGATTTTTTCTTTGAGGGAATCGAAGCAGGTGGGCAAGGAGAATGGAGTCAGTATAACATAACTAGATCTTTAAAACAAGTTCATCAAAATGTCATATCAAGCAGTATGGAAGAAAGATGCCATGGGGTAAGAGAGGTCCTCATGTAGATTAATGATAGGCTAGGAAAGGAAGAGGAAACATATAATTGATTTTCCTGCTGGAGAGAAAACACTGTCAGTGATCTGTGCTGGTTCATGGCTTGGTTGACATAAATGAACTGAAGAAGGTTATAAATATTAAAATCTTCTGATGGAGCACTATTCAAGAGAGCCCAAAACGCACAGAAGGAGAGCTGCAAAGAGTTAGAAAGATCATGCAATAATGGGGAATAAAATGGCAATTGGGGAAGAAAATGAGTTCAGAGCACTGCAAACAGCAAAGGTAATTCTAGTTATTTGTGTGATACTGGGCTTAAAATTAGCTGTCACCACTAGGAAAGGATTGTGACAGGCCTTCCCTAAACATCCTTTATCAGCCACTGTTGGAGCACAGGTGATGGGTGCTTGGACATTTGGAATAACACCCTATTCTACTGCTATACAAAAAAAAGATGATTTTTTTTCTTTTTGAAGAAACTGAACACAGAAGAATTCTTTTTCCTTTCACTAAGACTTAAGCTGAATGTTGTCATCCTTCTCCCAAAAGTGATAACAAAATAAACGAGTTTGTGCAGTTACTCTTGAGGCTCGGTCTCTGTAGAGTGTTCCCAAGGAAAACTGGAAGGGAACAGATTTGTTTAGGCTGAACTGGCACCAGCGTGGTCAGAAATCCCTTCCAGGGCTGCAAGAAGGTGCAAGGACTTCATTTTCATTGCACTTCAGTGAAAATGTGGTGTGTTATTTTCTAAAAACGAATGGAAAACACAGCAAAGGCCCAAGCTCAGGTTGTCACCGGAATTTAAGTGTTCAAATTTCAACGAAGTTCAAAGAATGCTGGTTTCTGCTGTTGGTCTTTGAGCCTTGTGCTTGCCTTGATGTGACACAGAAATCCTGATGAGGGGAGGAAAACAGAAACCAGGATTTTCCAAGTAACAGCTCAGCAGGTCGTGTGCTTATATTTCAAGTAAACAAAGAGGCCTTCAAGGCAAATGAGTCTTGTATTTTGTCAAGAGTATATAATATGTAAATCTGTGTTATATACTCATTCTGTTCCACCTTCATAATACTCTCTTATGCATTTCTATTCCTCAACTGATTAACATGCCAAACATGCCATTTCCAAACTGAGTGTTATGTTGGGGTCATTCAAAATGTTAAAATACTCTTGGATAACTTATTTTTACGTTGGCTCCTCTCCATTTTAGATGTGATATTAATATTGAGGAATGTTGTTGTTTTAGTTTGTTTGAGATCTATTTAATTTCTTCTTCTTAAAACCTTTCCTCCTCCAGCAAAACACAAATTCCTGAGGCCTTGTCTCCCACTGAGGAAAAGAAATTCTTCACGGACTGTGTCTATTTTATAATAATATTAAAATATTTATTTCTTTGCACGCTATGTTGTATGAGTTACACAGCAAACCCATGACAAAGAGAGTACCAGATTGCAATTGGTAAGGTAGTGATCATTCCATAAGTTTAGTTTGGTTTTGTTAAGAAACAAAATTAAACCGTGAAGACTTGTTTTGCACCTACCCTTTTTTTTTATCCTCTTTTCATTTCCCCTTCAAGTGATAGGCAGAGTGAAAAATGTTGCTTTTTTGGTATTCTTGTTAATTAAGGTTGCAGTAGATAGATCCAGTCTTCTATCAAAATAGCCAGGGCTATTTTTATTCCCTTTATTTTAGAGGGAATGCCAGGGCCTTTCCCTTTCCTTGAATTTAGTGAGATGTGAACAAAAATCAGCACATCATGGTGATCTTGGAAACAGTTTAGAAAAAAAAATGTGAGCAGTAACCAAATGGTAATGCTGCTTCCCTTCTTCTTTATAGAATGGAATCACAGAATGGTTTGGGTTGCGAGGGAACTAAAAGCTCATCTCATGCCACCCCTGCCATGGCAGGGACACCTTCCACTGTCCCAGGCTGCTCCCAGCCCCAGTGGCCAACCTCGCCCTGGGCACTGCCAGGGATCCAGGGGCAGCCACAGCTGCTCTGGGCACCCTGTGCCAGGGCCTGCCCACCCTCACAGAGAATTTCCTCCCCATATTTAACCTAACCCTGCCCTCTTTCAGCTAAAGGCCATTTCTTCTTGTTCTGTCACTGCATGTCCTTCTATTCTACGTACCCTTACATTATGCTGTAATACTCTATTCTGTCTTGTTTTGTTGTAGTGTGTGAGTTACTCTCTTCCTCTGTCAGTCCTGGGTTTATTTCCATGATTAGTAGAGCCACATCTCTTTCAGAGCCTATCAGCAATTTCAGTATTAAAATAATGACTCTATACAACTCCTGTTTGCTGTGCAGCAGTGAGGCCACTCAGGTCTGTTGGTGCTGGGTGTCTGTGCTGAACAGAAACAATTGCTGTGTGGGTTTTGTGAGTTTCTCCTTCTTTTCCTCCCTCTCTCCTTTTTATTTTTTGGATGTTCATTGAGAGCCATCCCCTGAGCAAGACAGGCAGCTGTGCCCTCTTCACTGCTGGGCTGGTGCCGGGTTTGGAGCACGGGGAGGGGCTGCCCTTGTTCTGCTGCTGTGACTCAGCCCTGGCCGATGTGACAGGCAAGCTGTCACAAGGAATTCAGTCACACTCAGGGCTGGTCCCCACGGGTGGGAAAATCCAGCACGGATGCAAAGCAGCATTAGGGCAGCAAAATGTTTGAGATGTGCTGCGTGTCCTGCAGAGGCTTGAGAACCCTCAGCAGAGGAGGGAATCCAAATGCCAGGTGGATCTGTGGTCCTGGAGGGGTTTCTAATCCAGGCAAGGGGTGGTTCCACAGAGCCATTTCTAGATCCCACGTGTCCTCTCCTTTCAGATTAATGTTCAGGGCTTGTATTTTCTTGCCTGTGACTCGGGAATTTCTTCCATTCCTGCATTTTCATGTACCCTGACCTCTTCCTCTTCTGCAGATTTGGGGAATAAAGACCTGTGCTTGCATAAATCACTTGCACTTAACTTTGATGTGAAAGAAGAATAATCGGGTTGCAGGAGTGAGGGACAGTAAACTTAATACTTCCAGAATGGAAATGCTCTTATACCTCAATATTATATGAAGTTTTATGCAAAAAAACCCCATCACACTAATATTAAATTTTGTCCTTGGTGTTCTGGTGGTGATGGTGGTGAATTGGGACTGTTAAGAATACAGTCTCTGTTCAGCATTTCCTTACTAGGAAATCCAGTGGAGTTCAGTGCTACTCATCTCTTCAGCACTTTCTGGAAGAGCTCTGTTTTCAGGAAGTGCTGCAAAGGTTCCTCTGCTTATTATTCCCATGATGGGCAGATTTTGCATTTTCCTTTAGCAGGGACTACCTATTGTAGTACCTAAATGGTGTCAGTGTTGGAAATACTGTGCTGCCAAAGCTTTCACCTAATTCTCCCTGCATTTTCTTTCAACACCCAGTGTGTTTAGCAACGTTTGTGTGATTTCTTGCAGTAAAACCTCGTGTTTTGTATGCCAGTGGCTGCCAGCAGGTTTCAGATTCTCCTGCTTGTCCTTCCTGGATGAGCTCACTGATAGTGTCTGGGTAAAAGCTGTGCAGGCTCAGCCAAACCCCAAACCTCCATTCTTACCTTTCCCTTGGGGCAATATTTTTTTCCCTCAATGCAAGCAAGAAAAACGCTTTTCCCCCAAAGTGGCTCAGTGTGGGGGAGGAGTGGGATACTACCAGGCATCATCCAGATCTCCCCCTCTGCTTTCCTTTCCCCTTCTCTCATAGTTTTGGAGCAGAGCTTTCTGTGGCATATGTTCAGCCCTGTTTTGGATTTACAGAAGTTTTTAAGGCAGTCAGTTTTCAGCTGTGACAACAATATTTGCATCCAGGTTGTAGATGCAGGAGCCCATTGAACTTGCCTGAAGAGAACTCCTGAAGGCTTCCTGAGGGCATGAGTAGCATTATAGAATCATGGAATGGTTTGGGTTGCAGGGGACCTTAAAGAGCATCTCACCTTCTGCTATCCCAGGTTGCTCCAAGCCCTGTCCAACCTGGCCTTGAACTCTTCCAGGGATGGGGCAGCCACAGCTTCTCTGTGTCAGGGCCTCACCATCCTCACAGCAAAGAATTCCTTCCTGATGTCTCATTCCAAATCTGCTTGCTTTCAGTTTGAAGCCATTTAGCTGATTTATCTTTTGTGGGTCACTTTTGTAGGTACTCGGGGATAACAGCGGTGTGGAGCAACGGAGCTGAGAGGTGGAGGTTTAAAAATCCCTTGACATTTTGGGGTTTTCTTCCTTCAGTTTCCTAGCTGGATGGTTGGAGGACTGTCTGCTCTGCTGAGAGGCTCTCTCTGGCAGTAGGGTTCACTCACTCACTCACTCACTCACTCACTCACTCACTCACTCACTCACTCACTCAGCACAAGCAGAGCTCACCCACACGAAAACCCAAAGGATAAGGTCTTCTTTATTATTTTCACTGAAAAATTTTGATTTATTTTGCTCTCATTCTTGTGTGGAAGAGTTTTTTGGTGGTTTTTTTGTTTTTTGTTTTTTAATTTGTCTCCTTCCTGGACAGATCCAATAAAAAGTATGCTTGCCTTTGCTGTTTATTTGTAAAGCTCTGTTGTCCCATTAGGATGTGAAGTTGGTGGCTGCCAGGACTCTCCCAGAGGCATTGGGTCAACTGCAGCATTTTGAAGACAAGCCCCAAATTGAAGCCTGTTAAATCTCAGCCAATAAGTTGTTGAAAATAATGGCTCTGCTTATGGAAAAAGTGATAATTTTATAATCCAGCTAAAAGAAAACCTATACAAATACAGATTAATTCCATTTTTCAAAAACCTGAGACACATCTGATTACCTTTATTTCTCTTGCTTATAAAATATTTTTGAGAGAAAAATCTGAGGCTCTTCTCTCATTCCTGTCCTACTGCTTTTGGTGTTCTTGCAGTTTGTTCCTTATGATGGGAATGAGTGGAATTGGGGTTTTGGGTTCAAGAAGCAACGATGCATATTTTTTGCCCATAGATTGACAATTATCTGGGGGATTTTGGTTTGGTTTTTTTTTTGTTGGTGTTTTTTTAACCACAGATTGTTCCTTTTTAGCTGATTAAAAGCTCCCATCACCTGCATCTGTTGCATTTGCCACTCTGCCTTTGTGCACTCCACCAAAACCCACACTTCTCCCCCTGCCTTGTGAGTTCTGCTTCTTTTTATAGTTTCACCTGAGGACCTTTTCTTTTAATTGTGGCAGCCTGCTTTGATTTAATGGAAGTTTCTGTCCTCTGAGAATGATAATGTAACGCTGAGTGCTTTTTTTCCGTCGTGATTATTATTTGTGGGCAAAACCAACTGCATACTTAATTATCCTCATTAGTGGTTCTGATTTTGAAACTGACTCAAGCGAGTAACCCTTTGGAATAAAAGGTTGAGCACTGGCACATTGAATCAGAGCAACAATTTGAAAAAGCATCATTTTTTGTTGGGTTTTTTGGTGGACACATAGCAATTTTACATTGTTTAGCCCTAAAATACTGGCTACCCTTACCCAGCACACAACATGGGAAATAGTTCTGCATTTTGAGATTTTATACTGTGGGAAGAATTGTGTTCTCCTTTGTTGACTTGACTTAAAACTGTTGTGGGTGGTGGTGCTTAATTGGTGTTTCTGTAATTGTATTAGTTTAATATCTTCAGCTCTTTGCTAATTATATTTGTAATATCAAATAATTCCGGGCAATTGATTTAATTTTGTTTTCCACGTTAAAGCTATTTTGATTTTAGCATTCTCATAATTCTTCTTTAGGGCTACTTGCACACTTCTTCATTTTATTAATTCCTTTTTAATAAGACTTACTTTGGGTTCTGGTCAGAGCATCTTTCTCCAGTGTTGTTTTCCTGTTCTTGAAGTTACTGATTTTGCTTCCACCTGAAACTTATTCCTTGTGTGAGCTGTGTTTTACCCTCCTTCCCCTCAAACAATGAGGAATGTTCAATCCCCATCAATTTAGAGGAGCAAAAGAAATCCCTGTCCAGAGCCAGAATCAAAGCCAAGATTGTAAAAGTACATTTGCTTTACCCTTGCTCTAATAAAATTTATAATATTTATCAACCTTGTGTGTTAGTCATTAGATAAAACCCCTAGAGGGAGACACGATTATTGTAATGCCTCATCACTCTGATCTTCCCACAATCGCTGCAGTAATTTCTCTAGGTCACTTTGCATAGCCTGTTACTGGATAATTGAGTAGTGATAATAACATTCTTGTTTGTAAGTGTCTAATCAGGTTTTGATTCTTTTCAAATAAGGCCTTTTTTTTAGATCATCAAGGGGAGATCTATTGGAGGAAAAAAGGCCAATTTAGCCTCCCTTTTTTTTTTTTTTTTTTTTTTAATCTTTTTTTTTAAAAGCTCAGTCATGGTGATCCAGTCTAGAATCTTGAAAAAAAAATTAAAAATCGTCCTAAATAATGACACAGCTCATCAGCATTGCACCCTCCCACCCACCCAGGCTCTCTCTCCCTGTTCTGCATTGAGCAATCAGCATATTTGTGATTGCATTTGTAATGTTTCTGCTGCTGGTTTGAAAGGCACAGCAGTGCATTCAGAAATGTTTCATTTATCAGTTCTGTGTGTGTGTTTATGCAGAAAAGATTACCTTAGCATATTGTATTGTTTGGATGTCAACAGGGTAATTAACTGCAGTATGATCCTGGTAATTCAGTTTCCTTAAATATAATTTATTGTTTAGATGGCTTCAGCCATTTTCTCCCAGAAGTTGGTTTGGGGTATTTTTTTTGACTGCTTTTTAGATTAATTCCATTAAATTGCCTTACAAGATATTTGTATTTAGAGTGAAAAATCAATATTTTGTTTTCCTCTGTTAGGGAAGATTTCAATATTTTTCGCTGACCATATGAAAAATGAGGCCTAAATTCTCACTTTAAATTTTTTTTTCTGTTGTTTTGCTATAATTGGGTCTTTTGTTCTCTCTGAGTCTCTGCCTCACAGTCATGTGTTTTTAATGACTGTGGTCACAGTGATGTTTTCTTGCCTGCTTTTACACTGATTTCAGGCCAGTGAAAAAGGAGCTGTCTGGCTGGTAGCAGATCTTTCAAGAGAGATGAGGTCCTTGGGAGATCCTTGAGTCTTAGCACCCTTCTGACTTCCTCCTGTCTTGTTACCTTTTTCTTCCATTTTGCCAAATAATCTCTTCTCTTTAATCTGTTCCCCGTCCTCTTTTGGGGATGAAAGGGAACATCTGGTGTGGCTCTTGGGGATGATCCTGTGCAGGGCCAGGAGTTGGACTTGATGATCCTTGTGGGTCCCTTCCCATTCAGGATATTCTGTGATCTTTGTCTTTTTTTGCTCTGATTCCACTGAATCTTTTTATGCGCCACGTCCCGCACCAAAACGAACGAAAATCAACAAAAAGACCCCCACCCTGGTTTTGAATTTTCTGCAGCCTGGAGATGCATTTAGGAATTGCTGGTGTAAGGACAGGCAAAGGCTGTGATGCTTTCAGGCTCATGCATGAACCAGACAGGCTGAGCTCGCAGTACAAGCGTCTGTAAATGTAGACAGCAAACATCCACACGGAAGCTAAAAACCTTGGGGGACCTGTGCTGAACTTGTCCAGTTAACTGAGGTGTTCAGGAAAGCTGGGATGTTGTCCTAATCCCTCTCTGTCTGCTGGAGACAGTGGACCTGTTAGTGAAGTGGGTGATTTGCCCCATCAAGGCAGGGTTTCAGCTGAGCCCAAGCTGTGTTTTCCCTACATCACCTGTGCAGAAGGCTCAAAAAACTGCTCTCCTACCCAAGGCACGATGGCTGGAGGTCTTTTAGGAAAAGGCTTCTTCCAGAAGGCATGCAGGATATTGATATTTCATTGTTTTTCTTAAACTTGTATTAGAGCTTGATGAACTGATAAGTTTAAGGACTAAGAACCTGTGTATTCTTCAGGGAATGTGTCTCATGCTGCTTTGCATCTGTTTGGAAAATTTTTCCAAGTGTCAGCTTTTCCTGGAATGTGTTGTCCCATCACGGCAGAAAGCAGTCCCATGTGTCTGCCATTCCAAGTTCAGCATTAGGAGGTTAGACTTTATTAAATACTGCCTTTCCTTTCCTTTCCTTTCCTTTCCTTTCCTTTCCTTTCCTTTCCTTTCCTTTCCTTTCCTTTCCTTTCCTTTCCTTTCCTTTCCTTTCCTTTCCTTTCCTTTCCTTTCCTTTCCTTTCCTTTCCTTTCCTTTCCTTTCCTTTCCTTTCCTTTCCTTTCCTTTCCTTTCCTTTCCTTTCCTTTCCGAACCTTTCCTTTCCTTTCCTTTCCTTTCCTTTCCTTTCCGAACCTTTCCTTTCCTTTCCGAACCTTTCCTTTCCGAACCTTTCCTTTCCGAACTTTTCCTTTCCTTTCCGAACCTTTCCTTTCCGAACCTTTCCTTTCCCGTTGTTTTCCCGTTGTTTTCCCGTTGTTTTTCCATTGTTTTTCCATTGTTTTTCCATTGTTTTTCCATTGTTTTTCCATTTTTCCTTTTCCTCTTTTTATTATACTCCTTGGGATTGCCTCTGTGTTTCTTGTGTTTAGACAGCTGTATTTAAAAGTGAGAAATGATTACATTTTAAGGTGGCAACTTATGGAATCCAATACATCTGAAGGAAATACTTGATTGTTGCCCAGTTCCTCAATCACAACCTCACTGAGGAGAAAAAGAGAGGGAACATTGATGTCCAAAGCAAACATGAAGTTCCACTTTAACACAGTTCAGGCCGTTTCTACAAACTTGCTGTAGTGCAGGAGTGCAGTCAACTGCTTAATTACATAATTCATCTTTTCTGTTTTGATTTTTATTTTATCTAAATAATCTCAGTGGTCTCTTGGCTCCAGACTTTCACTTTGATTCATATCTTTTAATTTATCTCTATAAATATTGCATGCTGGATTTGATTAATCAAATGGATGAGAACTAATTTTTCCCTTAGTTTGAGATTGTTATTAATTTAACACCAAAATTTCCACTTGCAAAGACATTACAGGAACAGTATTCAGTCCTTGAAAAGGGTACAGAAGGTGAATTAAATGTAAGTATCAATTAATTGTTCAGAGACATTTTATTCATATTTTTGAGTGTGCTGACTGGTCTCTCAACCAAAAGTATTTCAGTTCTTTCAAGAGCTGAAAAGAAAACTGAGGCTTCAAATGGCCAACTGCAGAATGTGGGAAGAGGGCTTTGGAAGAACATGAGGCCCAGAATGACAACTTCAAAATCACAGAAGTGTTTTTATTTAACTTGACTAAAAGATGAAAGAGCACATGATGAAAAGGAATTATGTACAACACCAAGGCTCAGCACTGCATTCTGGCACTGAGTTGAAAAGATACAAAATCTTCTTTTGTTCCACCTGAACTCCAGGAAAGTTTTCACCTTTTGGAATCTTTAGGGTAAAGGTTCTTGCAGGTGAAGGGGGACATTGTGGAGGAAAGGAAGAGGACAGATTGTGGCCGTTTCATCTTCTTTTCTACCAGAGTCAGGATTAAATGCTCGAGATGGTTTTTGTGTTTGGACTCAGATGTTTATTAATTCTTATCTATGTTACAGTCTCACAAGCTGTGAGTTCTACAGCATTCTAACTAACAAGGTGAAAAACAGCATAAATCTCACTCTACGAGGTCTTTTAAAAGTAAGCTGTCCAATTAAGAAATGACACCTAAATTATTTTTATTTTCAACTCAATAGCCAACCAACCACAATGGTCTGCAATGCACACTTCTCCAACCAGTTACCAAATACCACCCAAACCCATGAAGAAGAAGATGAAAAAAACCCCTGACCTACACCTCAAAATCTCCATCTTGCTTTCTATATATTACTGTATTTTATAATATTGAACTCCAAGTTTTCCACCATAAAGTGGAAAGTGTGATATTACACACTTCTATTCAAACTACACATCCGTAATTCTGGTTCTATCATCCAATTTTGGAAGCCTTCTCCAAGGCCTCAGGTCAAATGCAGTGTTTTCTTGGGGGTCAGTGCCTGTCAGCACAGAAAGCCTAAAGTTCTCAGCAGCCAGAGTTCCAACAACAGATGGTTTCATGATTTGCTTTTCCATTTCTTCTCTCATCCCTTTGTTGGTGCTGACCCCTCCTTGTCACCGGATCCCACACGGGGATTGTAATGCTGTAATTTAAATGTAGGATTTTCTCTCACACACCTTAGTGACACCCCCTTCTGCCCAGTAAAAAGGAGGATTGAGAAACAGCAGTTCCAGCCTGGTTTGCTTTGTGAAGCCTTGAAAAATCCCAGCCTCAGAGGCAAGAGGTGTTGGCTGGGTCCTTGTAGAAGACCTTCAAGTGCTCAGCATGTGCACATGTAGGAGCTGGAGACCTGGAGGAGTGACCTGGAGGAGTGCTTTTTTTTAAGAGAGAAAGGGCCACCTCTGTAAAAAAAAATTGGTCTATTCTTAGCTGTGCCAATAGCTACAGCTGTTGGAAATGCCAAACTGAGCCTAAATCCTCACAGCTGTGTGTCCATCCTGGTTTCACCTGCCCAGCCTGGCTGGCAGTGCTCAGTCTCCCCTGCTCAGGGAGATCAGCTTACAGCCCCACTGATCAGCTTGTAAAGAACCAGTTCAGCTGAAAAGGGATCTCTCAGGTGCCAACAGAAATTTTGCATCTGCCTGATGTACCCAGCCCTTTGCTAAGCACAGTGGTGTTGTCTCCCCTGAAAATCAGGAGAAACTTCCTTGGCTATAATGCTTTGTCATTTCCCCTCATCACTTCAAGTACTTGAGAGTAAGGAATATTGACTGAACTTGAAAAAAAATTATCCACCTCTCATCTCCCTCCCTCTCTCCCCTCTATTTGTCCCTCCCCCATACCTCTCTCCAAATTCTTGTAGGAGTGAGATCCTGGCATTTATTGAGCCTTAGACTCCAGAAGTGCTTCTTGTCCTTGGATCTGACAAACTGTTGATGTTCTGGTTTAACCACTCAGCTGAGGACACAAATCTCTGCCTTCTTGCCCCAAAGTCCGTGCAGGTGTAGATTGTTTGTCACCTTTTCATTCCAGCTGGGGCACCTGAGCACTGCTGAGGTGCAGCCTTCCTCTTGTTTCCCTCAAGAATTATTGGTTTGGTAATAAATAACCCTTATTCAGGAATAATCTTGGCCTTTTCTTCCCTTACACTGCAAAATGATCTGATCTCTGTCCAGGCCCAGTGCAGTCACTCAGCTGCAAGAGCTTTCAGTTCTGCCTTGGGTATTATTTTCTCTTCTATGGTTGCCTTTTCTTTTTTTTTTTTTTAATTATTATTATTTTGTCTCAGGTATTTCTTGTTGCTGTTTTATTTCCATAACTTTCACCAGTTTCCCTTACCACTCTCCATTACAACTCTTAGTCTGAATTGCTTCTGCTTTCTGAAAAATGCAGTGTTTAGTTGGATCATATTCTGTCATATCATTAAATTACACATCATTAATTACACATTGTCTTGTCTCAGTTTCAATTAGGTTTCAAGAAATCACTTGTTCTGTCATTCAGCTAATCCCTTTCTTCCTATGGAACGTTGAGGAGAAATATCTTTTTAATAAAAACTTCCCAAATCCCATTTTTGTCGTTGGACGTCTCCAAGTAGCTTACACAGTGAATTCCACCACAGAAAGCATCTGGGCTGTCAGCCTTGTGTATAAATGTGTGCATTACAGCAGTGGGATTATTTTCCAGGGATCTTGGTGTGTTTGTGGCTGCCATTAAAATGAAAGCCTAGCAGATGCTGGTTTAAAATGAAGCACTATTGTACTGGCTGATGGATGGCAAGTTTGTCACAAGTAGTGAAAGCTTCTACAGGGGATACAAAGCAGCTGGAAAAATTCATTGTTCTGTGCTGCTGGTATGAGCCTCTAGTTCAGCTGTGCTGCGTTTGCTTGGGAAGTCAGATTCTATGGAAGTGTCAAACAGAGTTCCTGATATTTTCTATCTTTATGGCATTCGTAATTTGGTATTTACCTCTTTGTTCTTGGCCAGGAAATCTACTGGATTTGCTTGAATATCTGCTAAGAAGCAGCACAGCACAATAAAAGCTGGCAAATGTGAACTGTGTTTATTACTTCTACGTGAATGTCTTGTTGGCCAATGGAAATGTAAATGCCCTGTTGATTGTTTCATTTGTATTTGTAGAGAAAAGCTTGTACAGCAGATGAACAATGCTAAATTGGTTTTTTTTTTTTCAGTTCTCTATTATGTTACCAACAGTACTGTTCTCTGCTTAAAAGTACAACTATAATTAGAAATGTGATTATGTAAAAGTGGCAGCATCTTATTCACTCCTCCTGAATGAGGATTCAGCTTCTTCCTGTGCTTAGTCCTATTGTGCCTATTTTTGCTTTCCAGATGCCTGAGTTCCTCTTGGGATTGCACCCACTAGGTGGAACTTTTCTTGCAGGGGGCTGTATTCTGTGCTGGCACCTGCCTCATCTAAATGCAGGAGCTCAGCTCCAGAGTTGAAACTTCTCCTTTCTGAAGCTCCAAGTGCCCTTCTCTGTGCCACTCATTTATCTGTCTCCTGCATGCCAGACATCTTTCCCTATTGGAGAGGGTGTCTCCCTTTTTGGAATTTCTAGGGATTCCCAGAGCCAGTTTTACTCTCTTTTGAGTCTCTCCTGATGATATTTGGAATGAACACCTTCCCACCTTGTATCTTTGCAAGATATCAAAAGAGAGAAGGAAAAAATAGTCTATTTTGTGCTCCCAGCTATCATAAACACTCTGCAGTGGCAGAGTTAGACAAGAGAGTTCATGGCTTAGCATTGGGATTGCAAGTTCTTTCTGCAGGATAATAGAATGCATCTTGTGCAAATGAAGGCTACCCTGAGATCTGTCTCATCACTGCCCACTGGGGTCAGCTTTTCAAAAACTGACCCCTTGCCAGCCTTGCTTTTTAGAAAATCCTGTCAGAATCTACTGCATTCAAGATAAAGTGAAACATCCAAGTCTCTGTGTTTGTGTCAAGCAAAACTGACCAGTTTTTTTCACAAGTGAGCACTATATGTAAATGTAAAGCAGATTGGTGGTATTGGAATATATCCTACCATTTACTGGAAAACAAAAATCATGTGTTAGGCTTATCAGCTCTCCAGCAGAGGTTAGGAAGGTGCTTTAGAGGAAATATTGGGGGACCTTTAAACCACCTGGAGACTTCAATCCCTCCAGTGAGAGCTGAATAGCCAATGGCAGAAGTGGTTAATCTGGTGCTCTAATATTCACTCCTTCCAGTGACATGGAATCTTCAGTTTAGGGCTGGGAGTGGGACTCCATGGAGTCACATGGATGGCAGAACCAAGATTATCACAGGCACCTAGGTTTAAAGGCCTTTGCTAGAAAAACCTTTAAATGATATAAAGCATTTGCTAACCTGTATCTGTTTTAAATATAGACATGTATTACTATTAAGGAGTCATGGGAATTTTTTTTTTCCACTGTTTGCTCCATTCTTTTTATTACTTTATAAATATTTTTTGCCATGGAAAGACTGTAAACATAAATTTAGGGATGCTAACAGAGACTGCCTGTGTTCTAGGCAGAAATTTAGTCACCAGAAATTTAAGAAAAGCAGATTCCTGATAGATTTTTGCAGGCTGTCTGCAGAGTGCTGCCTCAGCAAGTGCAGAAGTGAGCGGATCCGTTTACACCGAAAGGGGTTTCTCATTTCACTTTTGGCTGTAAACCACTCACGGTGTTTAACCCGGTGGTATTCTCTTTGAAAACGAGAAACATTTCATTATTTTATTTATTTATCTTATTGGAGCTGACATTAGCATCCAGATGCTTTGATTACCTTCCCTGGGCGCCGTGTTTGACTGGGCGCCGTCGTCGTCGCGTCGTTTCGCGCTCTGCTGAAATCTCTCAGGTTTTCAAGGCCTGCTCTTTGTTTTTGCTTTTTGTCTTGCAGTTTTCAGTGAAGAGCTGCACGCCAGTCTCTATTTTGTCAATGCATCTCTGCAAGAGGTAGTGTTTGCTAGCACCACAGGGACTCTGGTCCCCTGTCCAGCAGCGGGGATCCCCCCGGTGACGCTCAGATGGTACCTAGCGACGGGCGAGGAGATCTACGATGTCCCAGGGATCCGCCACGTCCACCCCAATGGCACTCTCCAAATCTTCCCCTTCCCTCCTTCAAGCTTTAATAACTTAATCCATGATAACACTTACTATTGCACAGCTGAAAATCCTTCAGGGAAAATCAGGAGTCAGGATGTTCACATTAAGGCTGGTAAGTGGAGTCTTTTATTGGGTTCCGACGGGATTGAGGAGGGAGGGAATGTGGGTGTTTCAAAGAGTAGCAGCAGATACCAATCAAGGGAGGTTGGCCAGAAGTGTAACCTCTAAACTCTTAACAATATTAAGTAATACTGTGAATTCTTTCCTCCCCAGTTTGAATTATTTTGGTGCTGAAAAATTAGTTTCCAAAGGTCAGTTGAGCACAAATATGAGGAGAAACGAACTGATAATCAAATCAACAATCAAACCACGCTTGCACATTAAGGAACTCTGTGAGGAAAAGATGGATTTTGTTCATGGGCTGGAAGAGGAGAGGAATGCTTGGCCTATAATCACACCTCTCTTCCCTTGTTTGTGGTCACTTGTGCTTTGTTTTGGGAGAGAGGTCTGTGTCCCCTGCAATGATTCAGCAGCTGATGTGGGTCCACAGGCAGTGCTTTCTCTTTAAGCTAAAATATGCAAATGAGCAGAATGGTTTTGCATCTGTTTTCTGTACTGGTCAGCCAGTGGGGAATTACAGAGGGATCAAAATCAGCCCTTTTGTTACAGCACACAGACACGTGATTGCACAGCTTCTGAAGATTTCGGTCTATCTGCTTCAGTTAATTAAAATATTCAAACAAACAAACAAAAAAATAGTCTGGGAGCTGACCCTTGGCAAATGCAAATCCTTAGAAGCTCTTTATTGTTGGTGGAGCTATGCTTGGCTCCTCTCAGAAGAGAATACCCTTTCCTCTGGGGATTTCTCTTCACAAGAGTTTCACAGGGAAAAAACTGTGAACAGTTAACAAGTAGATTTGCCTGAGACTTTCTTTTTAAATAATAAAATGAATTCTCTTCTTCTTAACAATAAGTTAACATTCAGAAATCTGTAGTTGGTAGGCAGCTGGGAAGCAAGGATAAAAACCAGGTTTCCAGGAAATTCATGTCTCATTAAAATTTTAGTCTAGGAAAGTGGGTTTTCTTGCACAAGAAGTGTCCAGTAGAAGCAAGTTATCATGTTACATATATGGGGAGTTCTGTGATGGTCTGTGCTTCTTATGAAATTATTTAGTTGTCCATAAAAAAGAAGCTTGAAAATCAAAGATTCATATGAGCACGTTCTAACTAACTATGTTTGAAATTCCGTCCTGGTTTTTGAGTTTTCCTTTTGGTTTTCCTTTCATGGATTTGTGGGCAAGTTCTTGAATTGTATTTTGAGACAACAAAATACTTACTTTTGTCTTTTCTGGATTTTTAAATGTGTCTCCATTTCGAATGTCTTTTGGGCAGTATTTTTTCCAGGATTGCTTTCCAATTTTGACATTTATTAGACAAACTGAAGTGGTGATATAAAGAAGGCTAAAACTTGCAGTGTTGCTGGCTAAGGCTCTGAACTGGTGTTCCTTTAGCTGTAAAACATTCATCCATGGAACTCCAAAACAAGACTTCTCCCTCTGCTTGAGAAATGAACCTTGCAAATAAAAACAGGACCTTAAAAAAGGACTGTGCAGTTGGTAGTGTAGCTGCTTGGCTCAGAAGTCTCTCCAAATTGTGTTTTCCTGTGATTGGGGGGTTACACATGCCCTTGGAAAAGATGCTCACTGATAGCTGTGGTCTGCCACCTTCTCCATGAACTCTTGCTCACAGAACTGCTCATCCCTCACTCTTCATGGAATTATTTCAGGATTTCCTTTCTTTCCACTCTCCTACCCAGTGCAACTTCATCTCGTCCCACAATATTAGTTTGGTGTGATGGGAAAGATTTTTCCAGTTGTGCTTTTATCCTCCTTGTCCATCCAGTTGTTCTTTTTTCTCTGTTGTCATTAAATTCATTCTTTCAGACTCAAGACACATGCTATGCTGATTCTAAACATTTTTTTGAATCATGTTGGATTTTATTATAAAGTGGTTTTGTTTAGTACAATTGTGGCTTTGTTTCTGGCTTTTTTCCCCATTAAAGAAAGCCCATTTTTTCCCATTAAGAAAGCCCTGATTTCTTTCAGGGCTGGTCATTCAAACGTAGCTCCCCTCTTTCTCTCATTTCTCTGTGTTCCTGACACACATTTCTTTTTTTCTCTGTCACCTCCATCGATTTTCTCCTTCGGTTCACTCTTCTTCAGAATCCTAAATGACACTGACCTTCTCTTCTCCCCTCTGGATGTCTAATTCACACACAGCACCTGCACCTACCTCTGTGCTCTTTGATAGAGCAGAAATCCCTTTGTGAAGGGGAATGTGGCTGGGGAAACTGCACAGGCAACATAAAACACAGCACCACTTACCCATATAAATGTGCAGTTCCTACCTGAGCCTCCCAGAATTGGGTGGGGAAAGAACAGAGAGTAAGAGATGCAGACTCTGAGTGAACAAACAGATCTGGGAATGCTTTTGTTCCGACTGGCAATCAGCCTTGTAAATGTGTGTCGTTCATTGAGATAAGAGCCCAGAGCCTGGTTCTGGGGGCACTTTGCGGGGGTAGCCGGGGAAGCGGGTGAGATGTGGGGCTGCAGTTTGTTTAACAAAGCCTCCTCTCTGTCCCTGCAGTTTTACGGGAACCCTATACAGTCCGTGTGGAGGACCAGAAAGCCATGAGAGGCAATGTAGCAGTGTTCAAGTGCATTATCCCCTCCTCTGTGGAGGCATACATCACTGTTGTCTCATGGGAGAAAGACACAGTCTCGCTTGTCTCAGGTAGGCTCGATGGCTGGTTTGTTGTTTGTTTTTTTTCCTAGCTGGCAATGGCAGAGATGTTTCCTGTTTCCTTTTTCCCTCCCCCAAAATGCCTGGTGTGTACTTTGGTTCGAGTATAACTGAGTGGGATGTCATCCTCCCAGTAAGGTATTTCACTTCAGCCTTGCTGCATCCCTGTGACTGTGTGTGTGACACGAAGGCTTCAGACAGCCCCGCTTCTCCAGCCTGCTTGAGGGGAGAATAACATGTTTTTTGTTTTATACCAGACATAAAACCAGCTTTTGGGTGCTGTGGCAGTGGGTTTGCATTTTAACTTTGATGAAGAGCTCCTGCATGCCAAAGAAATTTGAGTGTCATAAACATGTGCTTGGTTGTAATCGTTTTTAGTAGTGATGTTACTCACAGATTAGAAGAAATCCCGAGTCTAAATTAGTTTGGTTATGTTTAAATGAGGTGTGTAATCAATATTTATAGTTTCATAGCATTTTCATCCCAAATATCTTCACAGATAACAGAGGAGGCTTCAGGACTGCCATAAACTGAACATATTGAAGTGAAACAATCTGTACTAAAGCAGTTATGTGCATTAATCTATTTACTGACAGAGAGAGAAAATGTGAGGCATTGTTCAGGAATCTGGGCAAAGAAAATCTAACATTTTAAAGCATAAAATACTGTAAGAAATTCATGGGAGAACGAATAGATAGGAGAAATATTTTCAGTATAGTACACATCTGAATTATGTACAATGCAGAGTGCAGCTGTTGTTACACATAGAAATGATTTATGTGTGCAGAAATTGGAAATGTATTGTTCCAGGGCTGTGCAAAATGGAAAAATTTCGTTTGAGTTAAATGTTGCTGCGGAGTCTACTCAGGAATATGTTTGTGTTTATGATGCTCGAGTGTGTGGAAATGTTTCTGTACATCTCCTCAGTATCTTAATAATTTTTATTTTCTGACAAATTGTGTCATTGATGGCAATACCTATGTCTCTATATGGCTCATATTATAAATTTAATTCTGTCCATGTTTTATTGATTCCTGACATCCCCTTGCAATATTTTTTTTTTTTCAAAAATTAGAATTCAAAGAACTTTCTAAGGATTTGGTAAATATTTAACAGCCATGTAACTGATAATCAGTTGTTCTAAGTTGTTAGTGCACTGTTTAAACTTGGTAAAGTCACTTCCTTATTATGCTCTTGGGTTTTGATGATATCATAATTTTTTTTTGTCATTGAGCAACTGCAACTGGGTGTGTTTGCACAAAGAGGTCTGTAATTATTCCATTATTCTGGATATACTGATGCAGAATTATGCTTAAGGTTCTCTAAACTATGACTGCAGCTGTTTAACACAACAGTGGATGGATGTGTTCATTTTGCTTCATCTTAAAATAATCTGCTATGTGGTGCATGTAAATCTGTATGTGAGAGTCTTGGCTGGAGGAAACATTAAAGAACATGAATTTCTTCGTGATTAACTACCTTAATTTTTTTTCTAAGTTTATTCATTCTGTGTAATAAGAAAACATGCATGTTTTCTCTGGAAACACAGGTTGAGAGGAGGCAATTCTGAGTTCCTTCTACCCCTGTGATGTCTGAGAGTGGCTCAATCCTACCTTCACCCTGGAATCAGGAGTAGGGGACACCCAGGTCTCTGTAATCTCCTTTTTAGGGAGAAAATATGGCACTTCTTCAAAACATCATGCCGGCCACTTACAGATAATTTATTTTTTATCAGCCTATATTGGGTTTAATCCCAAATTTGGGGGGATAAAACTGTGTAATAACGTTTAACTATATGGATCTAAATCTAATTTTTTTTCCTTAATGCACCTTCTGACAGTGGTTGACAAGGCTACAGTCATTAAAAATCTAATACCAACTTTAGCAAGTTTCTTATTATCTCACAATCTCTCAATTCTGCAGCTGGGAATTCGAATGAAAATAAAACATTTGTTAGAACAGATGCTATAAAAAACCCCATTTTTTGTATTTTCTTTAGTGTTCAAGACCAGATTCTTTGTCTTGCACACAGAAAGGTATTGAAAGCTATCAAGTATTGGAAAATATCAAGTTCTCATTTATTTTCTTGGTTTTTTCTTTCTAAATAACTGATTTATTGATTATTCATTAACATCTTCAAAAAATGAGAGCCAGCTTGAGGGGGAACCTCTACTGTGAAAGGAAAGAATATAAAGAGAGCTCTAAATATATTTGAGAGTGATGCTTATCATGGTTTGAAGAGGACAAGGTTTTTGTGGGGAAAAAAAAAGGTAGTATTTACTTGAAAAGTAAGAAAAGCAAAGAGAAAAATAAAGTGTGTGAGTGGAGAGGATGAAGATGGGAACATTTTCTGAAGGGAGCTGACAAGAAAGCTGGGGAGAGACTTTTTCCAAGGGATGGGGTGACAGGACAAAGGGGAATGGCTTCAAAGCATCAGAGAGCAGGTTTAGATTGGATATTGGGGAGAAATTGCTGACTGTGAGGGTGGAGAGGGCTTGGAACAGATTTCTCAGAGAAGCTGTGGCTGCCCTTGGATGTGTCCAGGGCCAGGTTGGACACTGGGGCTTGGAGCAGCCTGGGACAGTGGAAGGTGTCCCTGCCCATGGCAGGGGTGGAGCTGGAGGAGTTTTAAGATCCTTCTTACCCAAACCATCCTGGCATTCTTTCATTTCCACTGAGATGATACAACCATTTCAAACAGAAGCCAGAGAAGCTTTTCCTTTTCTTTTCTGAAGGACTTAAACCCCAATGCAACTCTTCTAACAGTTCATATACCTGTCTGTCTGTAGTCCCATCCTGACCATGAGGACAGAGGGATCTGGAGAGGTAAGATGTACCAGAATCCTTTCTTTCAGCAATTACTGTTGTACATGCCAAGTGGTTTTTTGTTTGTTTGTTTTTAATGGCAATGGATTATTTTAAAAAAACAAACCCAAACAAAATAGCAGGAAGGTTTTACTTTTATAGGGTGAAAATATCCTGCCTTTTTTAGAAAGAGTGTTTTAGAAGGGTGTTCCTTGATCAAAACTGTACAATGTTTTTGGTCTCGCCACAATGTGCCATCCTGGGCATGTCTGTGTGTTTGGTTTTCAGGGAGCACAGTGATGTCCACAGTGATAAAAATGTGTAATAAATACAGCTGGGCAAGAGCATCTTCTGTTTCCTGGCTGCAATTTTCTGCCGTGCCTCCAGGTTATTGTGAAGTAATTGGGACTTGAAACACATTAAGACCCATTACCAGAGCGTTTCCAAGGAGTATCCCAATAAATCACCCTCCATGTCCAATAAAGGGGAAGGTGCCCATGTTTGGAGCCAGAAATACCAATTTCTGTGAAGTTTCCACGTGCAAGGACAGCTGCAGCCTGGAAAGGTGCACAGGAGTTTGTCTTTCTGGTAGGGAACACTTCCAGAATTGGGGTTTTGCTCCTACACTTTCTCTTTTGATGTGACAGCAAATCTGAGGCCAAGAAGCTTTTACAGGGTCTCCTCTAGGGGCAAAGGTAGCAGGAAAAAGGGTTTTCAAAGCAAAACAAAACCAATTATTTGGATGAATCTATTTTGAGGAAAAGCAGAAAACACTGAGCTCCAACAGCAAATACAGAGAAATCTTTTCACAGTGGAAAACTCCATCTTGATTGATAATGGTGAGATGCCATATTCAGCTCTCTCCACTGGATACAGCTGTTTAACAAACACAAACTTTGCAGTGGTGTCAGCAAAATTAAGGATTGATGGTAACTCTGAGAAGTCTCAAGGGGCTCCCAAAGTGCAGATAACTGCTGTACCAAGGTCTGCAGCTGCAGGGTCTCTTTCCCTAAAATCCTCCTTTTCTGAAGAATTTTGCATTGTCAGTTGACTTGAAACAGAGTCTGAAATTCGTTTGAATTGTAGTAAGGAGAGCAAGGCTGTGCAGTTGGCTCTTGTACCTGTAACCAAATCCTACGTGTTTTCTTCAATGGCACTAAACATAAAAGCTGAAATCAGCCTAGAAAGAGTTGTGTTCATCCTAGAACCACCCTAGAATATCTGATGGATAGCTGCACAGGGCTCATTCCAAGGTCAAACTTCCTTTCCCTCTTCCTGCTTTCCTTCACAAACCATTCCCAAAGAAAGAGAGTTTTGGACTCAGCTTTGTGATGACTTTGTAAACATTGAATGCAGCCTAAGCCCTGCAAAGTATGCTTTTTGTAATAACAGCCAAAAAAAGAGAATAAAAATATGAGTTAAAAAAAAATAAAACCCAGGGACAATAGTATAGGAAAGTGGCAGAGCACAGATTGTGCTTCTGCTCCTCTTCAGGAAGTGCAAGGCAGGGGGGAGTCAAGTGCTTGGCTCATTTCTTCTTCACACACACAACTGTGAAGCTGGACTAGAAGGGAAAGTGAAGTAACTGCTGATTGTGCTGTGCCCAGGTGAAAGCACAGAGCAGAGCCCACTCATGTCTTAATTAGTCCCGCAGAGAGCAAAGGATGGGTGTGGTTATGGGGGAAGGAGGGTGGAGAGGGATGACTGGAAGTGAAGGGCAGTGTGAGGGATCAGCAAAGAGAGAAGAGCAGAATGAAGAGTGGATGTAAACAAAGACTGAAGAATTAACTTGGGTCTGTCACTGCACTCTGTACTTCAGTTAGGAATGCCTCCCATCCTGATCCTGACAACTGCAAGGGATTTTGAGTTTTTCCCAAAGAGATTTTGAGTGTTTCTGAACAGTGCCAAGAGCAGGATCATGAGTAGGTTTGTGCCCTGACCTTTCTGAATTCCCATTTTCCTGTCTAATGACACACCATGCAAGAATCTCTCTGATTTATACCTGGACTGTGACTGCTTAAACAACAACAACAAAAAAAAGTAGAAAAGGGGGGAGAGAGAAATAGCAGCTATGCACAATGGCATATTTGAGTGTGCACTGGAAGGACAGCAGCTCTGAGGAAAGGTGGGTGAGCATGGATGGAACACGGTGCCCTGAAGGGCTCTGACTGACGAGCTGGTGACAACTGATGAGCCTTCCAGCCAGCCTGCTTCCCATCAGCCAGGAATTAGTCACCCTGGACCACAGCTTGAGAAGTGTCACTGATGTACACTGACCTACATTTGGCGTAATGAATTGCATTATTTATTTACACACAGTTCCTCAAGTCTGGTCTTTCAAAGGCTCCGGGGCTCTTGGATCCCTTTCTGCACACAGGGCTTTTCTGAGCTGCTGTGGCTGGCAGTCAGCAGTCAGTGTTTGCCAGGAGTTATCACGTGGTGACAGCTGGAACACAGCACTGCCGTTCTGGGCTCTGCTGGGGTCTGGACATTACAGACCTCAGTTTGCACAGAGCTGCTTTCCAGCCACGAGGGTTGTACACAGTGCAAGAAAAAAACAACTCTTCACGGGCAGTGGTCCTGTGTGAAGTCCTGTGATCAGAATTAGGTTGTTGCTGGTGACCACAGGGATTAAGTGCAGCCATTTGACTGAGGCTGGGTCTAGCAGAGATGAGCAATGATGTTTCTTGCTTTGCCTTGATGGCAGTGCTTAACCATAGCTGCCAAAAACCAATAGGTTAAATATCATTTAACCTGTGCCCCTGACTGCTCCACCTGCAAGATTTCTTCTGGTTCCAGGTGGAGTGAGATAAGATTAATTTTTTTTTTAATGATTAAATATTATCAACATACTTAAAATTTAAAAAAATCTGCGTGTAAGCTACCTTCCACCAAAAACGTGTCAGTGAGGTTTAATTCTTCTCTTCAAAGTTGTATCAGCACTCAGAAAGTACAGCAGGCAAACCTCTCCATCTGCTGAACTTCCTTGACTCCCTGGAAAGCTGATGGGAGCAGCATTTAGCCACGCTCAGGTCAGGCTGCAGGTTTGCTGTTACAGTAATGTGTTTTCCGAGCTTCCTAAAGACGTGTAAAGTGCACTTGCCCATCTCTAAAGACAATATATTGCTTCCTCACTTCCTCTTTCAGCAAGGTTATTTTCCTGAGGGACCTAGGAAAAAAATTATTTACTGCATTATTTAAGAAATGTCTCATTTCCCATGTTTTTCCTGAGAGCTCTGCTCTTTTAAGAGGACAGTGTCTTACAGCACTGGAAAGTGGAGATGGTAAAAAAAATAGCATTTCCTGCCTGTGCAAACAATTTTCACTCTTACCTCTGTCTCATGAACTAAAATTGTAACTGAGCAAGGCCACGTCCTTCAAACTGAAGGGAATTATTTGTAACAAGCAATAGGACAAGGGGAAATGGCCTCGAGATGTGCCAGGGGAGGTTTAGGTTGGATATTGGGAAAAATTTCTTCACTGGAAGGGTGGTCAGATCAGACTGCTCAGGGAAATGGTGGAATTGCCAGCTCTGGAAGTGCTAAAAACACACGTGGATGTGGTACTTAGGGAGATGGATTAATAGTTTGACTCAGTGATCTTAGAGGTATTTTCCAACCTAAAGCATTCCTCTGCCTTCTCTGGGCTCCATTTTTGCTTCCTGTTCCATTCCATTGGAGTATTTTGGACAGGTGAATCATTTGGAAGCTGGCTCTGGTGTGGGCAGCATTGGGTGCAAGGATTTCAACAGCTTGGTGTGAGTCAGGAGCTGGGAGCCCCTTGAGGGGATGAGGATGGAAAGCATCTGATCCACGTGTCAAAACATCACTTTCTGGTAGCACAGAGGGAAGTGAGCAGTGTGGTTGTAGCACAGGAGTGGTTTCTGGTAATTTAATCAGCACAAGGAAGTGAAATGGAGGTGTTAACTTCACAGAGACTGGGATTTCCCTGTAGAGGGAACTTGTGGATTTTCCTCAGTGTGACTGGACATTTTGGCCGCTCTGAGGGCAGAGAATGTTGGTGGCTGTTTGTGAGAGATGGAGGAGAAAAATATCTTTGAGTGGGGCGTCGTGGTGGTTAAAATCCAAAAAGTCAAAATTTGCTGTGTCTCACCATATCCAGCAGTTTTAATTCTAATGGGATTCACAAACAGTAGCAGTGGCTTTGACATTTCACTAATGAAGTGTGTCTAGGAGAAAAGTGTATCATAATTTTTCCTTCCCCTCTGTTGCTGCTGAGTTCTGGACAGCTCTTCGTTTCCATCAATGGGAGGGACTCTTTCCCTCTTTTCACTTTAAAACAAACCAAAATAAAAAACCCAAACCCAACAACCCCTGAATCCTCTTTCTCAGTTTGTTGTTTTTTTGTTGGTTTTTTTTTCCCCCTCAACCCTTTAATTTATTTCCTCTCTATTTAAATTAAAGCATGTGAAAAACTTGATTGGATTCAGGTCCTCTTTAGAATTGCTTTTACCTTCTTGAGAATTAAACAGAGAGAGAGAGGATTGCAAGTCTGCTTCTGGGTAAAAGCTTCAAATATATATATTTTTTTTAATGATTTATGCCTTTCTCTCTCTTTCCATCTCTTTATCCATCAGTGTGTGTACATATACATACATATATATATATATACACACACACACACATATATGGGCACTTATCACATCTCTCCATGGGCCTGAGGCTCTGTTGGACCATGCATAACATTACCCAGTCTGATGCCCAAACTGTTCTGTTTTACCACCTTGTTATTGATGTTGCCAGTCATGAAGAGGTTTCTTTCAGCATGGTTGAGTTCAGTGACACAGTTAGTCTTTCACTGGAAATATCTGTGTCACATTATTTTCTCTCCAGATGTGCCTGAAATTCCTTTCATTTTCCTGGGTGAATCCCATTTTATCACCTGGCCAGCTTTTTCTAGCCCCTAGGGTTCCTGTAATATTAATTCTCTCTGGGGCTTGCAGAGCCTTCAAATAAATGTGGCCTGCATTTAAATGAACTCGATGTTTATCAGCTCTTTATTAAAGGTGAAATAAGAGCTGACTTTGACTGCTAACCTTCCCAGACGCTCACTCAACATTTTTCTGTTGTTTCTTTGCTTTTTGTTTGCCATTCTTCAGGCAGTTTTTGGTTCACAGATATTTTCTTGAATACTTAAGGCCATATTTTTATCACTTTGGTTTGATTTGGGTTTGGAGGGGCACGGTGTCTGATTTTATAGACAGCCAAGCTCAGCGCTGTCAGGTTTGGTATCAAAATTCTACAAGAAGGGACATGCTTTGATGAATCAATGTACTGGTTTTAGGTCTAGTTTCATGATTTATTTTCATTTTTGCTTTTTGAAATAGCCATTGTAGCGTTGTTTCCTTCCACATCAATCTCCCCTGCCAGCAGCTTGTGATCTTGTCACCCTCCTGAGCAGCCCTGGATAAGTAGGGGATCACATTAAGCACTGTGTGCTTGAGGTTTCCCATCAAAACCCAGCCTAACCTGAGCAAACACCAACCAGCTCTGACAGCTTGGATGTGAGGGGACAAAATTGATGCATGAGATTCATTTTAATGAGTGTGTGCCTCGCTACTGGGAATCCTTTATGGCTGTGGATGTGGCTTAGCTGCACTCTGAGGGGAGCAGAATGGCAAAACTGCCACCAGCCGTGGTTTTCAGGTTATTTTTAATGCATCCAAAGAGATACCTACAGGTGATACTGGAAAAAACCAGAATATTCTATTGTTGTGTGTTGTACCAGGTAAATGATTTGCATCAAAACATCACTGTGGAGCATTGTGGTACTAAGCTGATAAGTCCACAATTTTTTAGGGCTGTAGATGATCTTACTGCAGCCCTTTTGGTTTGCCCTCCTTGTCCAGAGTCCAATTTTAATTGAGAGGCTCATTAGGAGAATGACTCATTAGAAGGAATTGGAGGTGCCTATCTGCTAGGGCTTTGTTCCATTTGCTGTGACATCAGCGTTGTACCTGGGCTGCTGATCTGCAAAGCCACGTTTTAATTGCATGTGTGTTTTCCCTTTGGAGGAAGGTTACGGTGGAGGCCAGGTGACCTTTTAGTCAGAATCAAGTGGATTTTTAGAGCCTGTGATCTGCTGTGTGAGCTCAAGCTGTGCTGGGGCAGGTGCTCTGTCCTGCTGCAGAAAGGTGGTAGATGCAAAGGCTAAACATTTTATGTTGTGAGAAGTTGCTGCGCCAAAAATATCTACAAAACTTAAGGCCAGTGAATTTTTTATAGAAGTGAGAGTACAGAAAAAAAAAATAAACTGTTTAGACGTCCTCTACCACCACCAAAATTGCATTATAATTGCAATTACAGACGCTTTTCACAGCAAAAGTTGCCTACCAGTTTATTTTTTTCATGGTTTTTTATTTGTTTAAAATAAGTCCTGCACGTTCTGGCTGTGCACTCGAATGCTGGCAGTGTCAAATGAGTGGAAATGTTTCCTGTGGCCATGGGAGACCGACGTGATGCCCACGCTTTCAGCTGCCAGAGGAGTGTGATCCACAGAGACCTGTCAACAAAAGCAGGTCAACAGGATTGAGCAAGGCAAAAAAAATAGAAAAAAAAAATCGATAAATCTTTGAATTAATCATGCAGCTGCCAGGGAGAATTATGGGTGCATGAAATGAAGGCTGTAGGTATATGTCTGTGGCAACTTATTCTCTCCCACCTCGTTGTGTGCCCTTCTGTGCCTGCAGGTTTGCCTCCCCTTGCTGCCATCAGGATGGCTCTGTGTTTATTTGGGTGCCTTCATGGATTACTCACCGTTCATTTTAAAGCAACCAATTCTGGTTTGATCACAAATTCCCCTTTCCTTGCTCTCTGTCTGCACTGTCACTTTTCTCACTGTTGTGTGCGCTCAGCGCGAATTAATCCCGGGATTTCACCTCCAGGATTGCATATCTTGTGCAGCGAATTGGACTGAAAGCCACTGCTGCCTGGGTGAGCAGAGGAGTTAAAAATTGATGCCAGTGCTGCAGGTGAGGGGACGCCCTTGTGAGCCCTTCTGCAGCAGCAGGGCTGGGGAAGGAGCCCTGGGCCAGCTCTTCCTCCCTGGGGGATGCCCAACTCTGCCTCCCAAGGAGATGTGGCCACTGAACACCTCTGCCAAGGGGGAATGTTCCACACCCTGTTCCACACCTCTGCCAAGGGGGAATCTTCCACATCCTGTTCCACACCTCTGCCAAGGGGGAATTTCCACATCCTGTTCCACACCTCTGCCAAGGGGGAATGTTCCACACCCTGTTCCACACCTCTGCCACGGGGGAATCTTCCACATCCTGTTCCACACCTCTGCCACGGGGGAATGTTCCACATCCTGCCCCCTGAAGCTGGACAGCCATGGGATGCAGCCAAAAGGGCAGCTCAAGGGAATAATTTGACTCTGGGGACAATGCTTGGGAGAGACGTGTGGAACTGAGGATTCAGAGGTGCATCCCGTGTGTATCTCCGTGGTTTCAGCTCTGTGCTGTGGTTTCATTCTCTCCTCCTCCTCCAAAGGATTTATCTCTCCTTGCAGTGCCCCGGAGGGGTTGTTCTCTACAACTTCCCCGTGCAAAACTCGAGTGTTTTAGTGCTGCAGCTTCTGGGCTGGCAGCAGGAGAGGATGGGAAATGAAAACCTCGGCGTCTTTAAATCTTTGTTCCCGCTGCAGATGATGCAGAGGTCCCTCCTCTGTGCCCAGCTCAGCTCTCCAGCTGCAGAACTTGGTCCTGCACCGTGCCAAGGATGTCTCCTTGGCTCCCTGCCCGGGGATCAACACTGGCTCTCCTCCAGCTGGGGTACAGCCCAGTGCTGGATGCTCGCTTTCACCACAAACTCAAATTCATTTTCCTCTTTCATCCACGGCTTTCTTAGCAAATAGACACTGATATTCATAAAATCCCCAAGAACAATTGCCCTGCTACTTGTGGAAGGTCAGGGCAGGCACTGTGCAGGGATTACGTGTTCCAGCTGACATACAACACTCTTGCTTGCCTAGGGAATTTTTTTTTCCTAAAGGTTTTTCCCCGCTTCTCCATTAAAACAGAGAATCAAATTCCTGACACACTTAGAAAATACATTGTGGCCCAGTTGTGGAGGTGATTTTTGAATTTTTGAACTAACAAAGAGACAAATAGATTATAGTTTTCTAGAGGAGGGAGAGTTGTTTTGGGTTTTTTTCCTTTTGTAAAACATCCTGCTGGTTAAATACCATTGTTTAGTAAACCCAGATTTTATTCTGTAGAGAAACATAAACCATAGGAAAGTAACACCTTCTTTTTTATTCTGGTATTTGTCTTGCGACTGATCCTCCAGGCAATACCTGAGTGATAATGATGGAAGAAATATTTCCTCCTGTTCTTTCAGATTCACATTTGTTTTGTGCCTCCAAGAGTGCATTTTCTGTACTGAGCACTGAGAATCCTTCCAGTTTCCCATCCAATTTAAAACTGTTTTTCACAGAAGACCGACTAAAATATATTTGTTTACAAACTAAAAAGTATTTCTGGTATGAAAAAGGGAAAAACAGAACCAACTGAAGTGTTAAAAATCACCATGTGGGCATACACAACTAGAGAGTATTAAAACTCATCTCTTAAATGTACAAAATATTTTGCCGATTTGAAAAAAATAATAAAACTATATAGATATATTCAATTAAAGAAATTTTCATTATAATCAGTGTCTTCTAAAATCAAAATATTTCTGTAAAATAAATTTTGATGTAAAATTTCAAAAAAGTCTCCATAAGTACTGATATTTTTACATGACTGTGCAACAGAATTTAAAATATTTTGATTTATGGTGTATTTATCTGAAATATAATTAGGAATGTATTGCAAAATAAATGTGGAAGCAGCTGCACATGTAGTGTAGAGGTTAGGAAAAAAACTGGGGATAAAGGAAAAATAAAAAGTGCCAACTTTGTTTTGTATTTAAATGGAGAAGTCTTAGGGAAGAATCCAGAGGAATAAGGGGATTGATCATCCACACAATACTTTTTGTTCTGCTCAAATGTTTTTTGAATTCCTAAGTGTGCTGGATATCGTGAAATCCTTGTGCTGAAAACAAATAAGACATTAATTTTCTTGGAAAAATTCCATTAGAGCAACAGAAGCAGAGTTGATCTGCTTTTCAAAATGCACATTTATGACCTGCTGAAAGGCAAATGCAGGGCTGGGAAGCAAAAGTGCATCCATAAATAAGCAGTGATGGGATAATGTGTGCTGTGTCACAGCAGCCATTCAGCAGTTTAACAGAAGGGCTGAGGAAAAGAAAACCCCTCTAAATGTCAGTGCCCCAACAAGATCTTGTGAGATTCTCTGTGTGTTTTCAGAAGGGATTTCAGAAAAAGAAGTTATTCACAGGATTTTTGCCTTCCTTTTCTTTCATGTATCTTCTTTCTTGCATGAGCTCTGTTTATTATTAAGATTTCTTTGCACCCTTATCAATGGTTATTCATAGCACATTTAAGAGCTGACTTGTTTTTCAAGTGCTGAAGAAATTCTGTATCACAATCTCTGTTGAAAATCAAGGGAACCTTTATTTCTGCCTGTTTTGGTATCTCTCTTCCTTTATGAAAAGACCAAAACCTCTTTTTGGCTAATTGGAATTATCACTCGTTTTATATCGAGGGAAACTGAAAAGCAAAGAAACAAGACTTCCTCAGTTTTCTCACTGCAAATCCTCAGGCAGGATCTCCCAAAACCTTCTCCCTTCCTTGGATACATGGTTCCTGTTTCTTCCCAAGTACTAAAACATGAAATAAAAGTGATTAAGTGTGAAGGAAGCTTAGGAACCCGTGATAAATTGTTGGGAATGTTTTTATAATCAGTAATAAACCCACAAACCAGTGCTCCAGATTTCTGTTTGTGCAGCTCTTGCTGCCTTGGACTGGAGTTCCCCATGTGAGGAGGGAGAAGGGGAAGTTCAGTGGGAGAGCTGAGATAGTTACACATTGTTGTCATTAAAAAAAACTAAACATTGTCAGCTGAAAGAAGGTGAAATGTGTTGTCTTTGTTTTGTTGGTTTCATTTAGATTTATTTTCTCACTGCATCTGGTACCTGATAATAAATTGGTGGAAGGGATCCACAGGAACAGAGGACCATAATTATGAATGCCCTAAATTTTCCATCTCCACCACACCCAGACCTTCATGTTGTTTTAATTAATGAAAATTAATTGCATTTAGAATCAAAAATCTCTTCCTCCTTACTGTTTTGAAGTACATAATTATTTTCTCTCTCTCAGGATTGATGTCCTTTGCTGTTAAGTACTTTATTAGGAAAAATGTATATGTATTTTGGGTATAAATCCTGTCTTCCTATTGAAAAAGTTATATTTCAGGTAAAACAAATAAATAAAAACCTGCAAGGGGTGCAGAAAAAGCCAGAACTTTTCCTTTCAGTATTTTCGAAATTGCATATTTTCCCCTTTTCATTTCAAAGTGAAAGCTGTTTGAAAACTACTCATGTAATTCTCTAGGAAAAAAAAAATTCTTAGGATAAAGAAGTAGTGTGGGTTTTTATTGATTCCTTGGTTCTGTTACCAGTTTTAGCAGGTTATTTTTGTTGGTTTGGTTTTTGGTGGTTTTGCTCTTTTTTTTTTGTTTGTTTGTTGTGCTCCTTATTTTTTACTTTCCTCCACGAATTCCTGTTTTGGGAGAAGGAGTATTTTGAGCTAAGTAACACATGGACATTAGCAAACTCTGTCACATCCAAATAGGGTATTTTCTGTGGAAAGAAATTGCCAGAGCTCAGAAAAATTTTGTGTGTAGCCATTTAACCACACCATTTATCCGGGATGCCCTGCTTAAATAAAATCAATGCTAATTTTGCATTTCCCTAATGGGAGCCTATTAAGCTGAGTACACAGGGATTTTTAACCTCAGACACACTGCAGGGGCAAGTCAGCCCTGGATTCAATCTGGTGTATTAATGAGGAACAGGGAAATCCTGTGTCTGGATGACTTGGTTACTGGATTGGGAAGGTTCAAACACTTCTCCCTCTAATAATTCACCCAATCTCTCTTTGACAGTTATTATGGAGCATCATTTAATGCTTCTGCTCAAGGTTCTTCTCATCTGGAGCTCACAGAAGCCCATAAAATAATAATCTGGGTTGAAACTTGGCTCCAAATTATTTTTATTTGAACAGCAAAAAGTCTGTTAGGCCACTGAGAACCTACTGGCTGTCAAGACAATATGGACAGGAATTTCCAACCAGTCTGGGTTGGCTCTATGACTGAATTCCATCTGAATAGAATGGAGCAGGAAACTGAAAGGGCAGGGAAATAAAGAGTAGTTTAGATTTATTAAGACTTGGGAAGCAGCTTTTTACAGGAAGGGAGTAATCGAGCTCAGAGTGGCACAGTGGCAAAATGTGTGGGCAGAAATGAAGTGACTTTGTGCTCCTCACACTGTACTCCAAATCCCATTAGTTCTCTGTCCTGTCACCCTGGAAGCATTGGGGAGACACTGAGGAGAAGCAATTAGGCCAGGTCTCAGCACAACCAGCTGCCTCTGACACAGTCCAAGCGTGTCCATATGTTCCCAAAAGAAGAGGGAATGCTTCTCTCCACTTCTGAAACACCAGGGGAGAGGTCAAGCCATGAGTGCTGCAGGCTCAGAGGAGCAGTGATTCAAATAGAGTTGTTTTCCAGTTCAAACCTTTTCATTGGGAACTGGAATATTTAATATTTCACACTTTAAAAAAATCATAAATCCCCACTTCCTTTTTTCCCCCCATCTCCCAGTGCCATTCACCTCTTTTGTTAGAATAAAACTGAATTGAAATGAAATTTGTGCTAACATCACCTCCACACCACACCCTCTAATTCAGGAAATTTTAGAAATTGCACAACGTCTACAAATGAGAAATGAGAAGTTGTGGAGGGAAAGGGGTGGGAAGAGCAAACAGCACAAGTGTTCTGCTGCATTCAGTACCTTAAAGCTGGAGGGGAAAGATGGGATAAAATCACCATATTATCCAAATTTTCTCCCCCCTTGTGTGTTTGTTTTGCCTGGGAGAGCAAGTGGGAAGCACTGCTGGACAGGGGCTGAGGAGAATGAATTAATTCTTTCTGTGAATTATTTCCCTTTGGTAGCCCTGTGCTGATTCAAAACTTTGTCACCCACCACTCTGTTAAATCAACGTGTTTCATCTCCCACTCCTCCCAGGAAACAAGCAGCAGGGTAAGAGGGAACAACCTCAGGCTGGGCCAGGGCAGGCTCCGCTGGGCCAGCAGCAGGAATTTGCCCATGGAAAGGGTGCTCAGGCCTTGGCAGGGGCTGCCCAGGGAGGTTGGCAGTGCCCATCCCTGCAGGTGTCACCTGGAGGTGGCACTCAGTGCTCTGGGCTGGGGACAAGGTGGGCATCGGGCACAGCTGGGACTGCCTGGGCTGGGAGGGCTTTTAGGGCTTCAATGATTGTTTAATTCTATTCTATCATTCCAAGATCCAGAATCACTTCCAGGTCACAAACTCTGGTGTTTCTCTCCCACTCAGCTCTTTCAGGTGCATCCACGTCAGAGCAGTCAGTGAGATTTAGTTTTTTTTAGTTTCCCCATCACCCTTGCACACCAGTGCAGATACTCCTTGGACGTATAAAATGCTGAATTTTTAGATGGGGGAAAATGTTGTTTTGACAAATCACAAGCGTCTTGCAGTGGCTCAAAGGATATTAAAATGTCACAGCCAAGCAACTCAGCATTCTCATTCTTTATTCCTGCCTTTGAGGACACACTTTGCAAACTGTGGAGGAAACAGATAATTTTCTCTAGGAATTAGGAGAGTCAGAATATTGCTGTACTGCAGTGAACAATTAATGATATTTATCTCTCACGTAAGGCTTTACCCTTTTCCTATATAAATCTTTTCTGCAGGAGCAATTTAGTGAGTGATATCTCCATTTTGCACATACAGAAGCTGAGACACTGCATGAGCACAGGGAAAATATCAAATCTGCTTCAAAGCTTTACTGGATTTCAAGTCATGTGGGTATTGTTGAGGCACCCACTGTGCAAACTTTAGGCCATGCTTTCAAAATGTTTCTCTCACTAAGTTTGTGGTTTGTGTTCAGTTCTATAGAGCTTAATTTTGGTTCTTTTGGGATCTTACTTAGAATGTTTTAAGACTTGAAAAAAGTAAAAAACACCCAGTTATTTTATCTCCATAATCATTTGGATCTACCTATGAACTGTATAATATTTATCCATCTACCTAAGCATTGCAAAATGCAATACAAGCAACGCAAGGAATTATGAAAATGAAATTTAACTGAAGGGAGAGGAAGAAGTGGGTAAATTAAGGAAACTGAGTTATATTTATTTTTGCTGTCTTCATATTTGACTAAAAAATTATCAAATCTAAGTCTACACTTCAAGGTTTTGTGAGCACTGTAGAAAAATCCTTGGTTCTTTGAGACCAAGGGAAGCTCCTGTGTTTTGTTGGCACTGGAGATGAATATTTTTGTTATCCTGAAGATGAATAACGCCTTGTTTCTGATAGCTCTGCTTGGCTGCAGCCTAAAACCTGTTTTAGAGAACATTAGTCTGACAGAGCCAAGCTTGAAGCAGTGTAAGATATTTAAAATTTGGCTTTTGGCAGGAAACTCTTCCTTACACACATTCATTATTTTATTTTTTTTTAATTACTCATAGTACCTGAAATAAGCAAGGGAGATATTACTTCAGAAGACATAAAAGAGTAATTTGTAGTCTAACAAACGTCCCTGTGTGTGATTTATTTCTTTTAATCAGCACTGACCTTTTGAATTGATTGTCTGTGATTTACAGGAGGCCGTGTGTAAGACCAGACACCCACAACTGAAGAGATTGAAATGACTTGCATTTCCAAAACCAAACTATTTACAACACTAATTGAAAGATCTGCAGCAGAAACAGGAAGCTGTGACTTAAACTTTTTTGCAGTTTGAAAAACATTCAATGTTGATGGCTTTTTCTTTGTTTTTATCAGTGGTGTTCAATATTTCTTAGCCCTCTGGGTGACATAAATAGTGACATGCAGTTTAGTTGAATTATTAGACTATAGATGCATATGCATTTGGAAGAGCCTCAGCCTGTAAATAAAGACAATAAATCAGATTTTTCAATCAGCCTTCCACCTGTTAAACATCCTATATAAAGCTACAGGTTGAAGATCTAGCAGTGCACAGATCAGAAAATGAAATTTTTTATTGCTACAGCTGTTTGGCATTGGCCCTCAAATTCTAAGTGGATGACAGAGCTGCTCAGTTTGGGGCACTTTTTATGTTTACCTTCTTGTCTGAGGAAAAGCATCATGTCCCTGACGTGTAGGATGAGGAGCCTTTAGGGGATCCTTGGTAACTGAGGTCAAAATGTGTGTGTCCCTGTAGACAAGTGCCAGGCTCTTCCTCAGAAATTCCCGTGACAAGAGATGAAGCTCATTTCTGTGAAGTGAAATTCTGAAGCCTGTCTTGTTCCTCTCAAGTGGAAAACACTTAGATCAGAAAACACTGCTGAACAAAATGGCCTGGTTGAGTTGGATTTTAGTCTTTGCATACCTTGTTCTAAGTTGATTGTCTGGTGTTCCTCAAAGCAAGGGTTCTGTTCTCTGAGGGAAGATTATTGTTTCCTTTCACAAAATAAAGATCTAGGTAGGAAAAGAGAAAAAGATTCTGAAGTGGGCCTCAACTTAGTGAAAGGTATTTTATTCCCCAAGTAGCACTACCAGTTCCTGCTCATGGGAAGTCACACTTGGGAATGTGTTCATGTAATTATAGAATGGTTTGGGGTGGAAGGGACCTTAAAGCCCATCCAGTGCCACCCCTGCCATGGCAGGGACACCTCCCACTGTGCCAGGCTGCTCCCAGCCCCAGTGGCCAACCTGGCCTTGGGCACTGCCAGGGATCCAGGGGCAGCCACAGCTGCTCTGGGCACCCTGTGCCAGGGCCTGCCCACCCTGCCAGGGAACAATTCCTGCCCAAGAGCCCATCCAGCCCTGCCCTCTGGCACTGGGAAGCCATTCCCTGTGTCCTGGCCCTGCAGCCCTTGGCAATTGTCTCTCTCCATCTCTCCTGGGGCTCCTTCAGGCCCTGCAAGGCCACCCTGAGCTCAGGCCAAAGCTTCTCCTGTGCAGGCTGAACAATGGCAGCTGTGGCAGCCTTTCCTCCCAGCAGAGCTGCTCCAGCCCTCTGCTCATCCTGCTGCCTCCTCTGGGCTCTCTGCAGCAGCTCTGCTGCTCTCTGTGCTGCAGGTGGCTCTCACCCCTTTCCTGTTGCCCCCAGTGTGGGATCAGCCCAGGACACGGTTCACCTGGAGGTTTTGTGTTACCCTCGCTTGGCAGAGCTTGTGGAGAAACTCTGCTGATGTCAATTAACGTGACATTTTTTTATCTATAGTGTTCTTGATCTAACAGATCTGCTTCTCTTGATTTCACACCTAATTGCTGAAAATATTGTGACTAGACAGGAATATAAAAGCAGTGTAATATAATATCTGTTGACAGAAATGATTAGGACTGAAAAACAGAGGAAAGCAAGTACCCTATTATGTGCCAGAGGTCACTGAAAAAGTGTGTTTAAGGCTGCTGATGTAAAGCAGCTCGATATTCTGTTATCTATGGATGATTTTAAAAGGAAGTTGTTCTTTAATGGGATTCCCTTTTCACTGGACTGTCACCACTGACTGCTCTATTATGTATTCAATTACTATATCTCTATAGAAAAGTACATGTTTTATAGAATGATAGTTAAAAAAAACTGAAATTATGAAAGATTGAGAAAATGTAGCTGTTACCTAATATGCCATGTGATTTTCTCATTGTGCACCAAGGCAGTTATTGTAGAGTTCCTGTTTTATGCAAAGGCACAGCCCTTTTATTTTGCCTCAGAGATGGACAATTTCTGTTTTAGAAGGAAAGGACACACTTGTCCTCTGTAATCGTTTTGTGTTGGGAAAAACTGAATCACCCAGATTTGGATCTGCTCCTACTCCTTCCTCTTTCACAAGTATGTGGATTCCTCCCATTTCTTACAGTGCTGTATTTTAGTTTGTGCATGACCAGACTTAGTTAATATCTAATACATAACCTCCATGGCAATCCCTGTGTAGCTCCCTTCTCACTGGAAATGCCAGACATTTCTTCCTGTGTAAAAGTCACGATACTTATTTTTGTTTTGCTGAATTTCATCGAAAAAAGAGGCACCACAAAACCTCCCTGGGTGCTTAACATTTGTGTCAAAACCATGGCTATTAGTCAGAGCGAAAATGAAGAGAGTGCCCTCATCTTGCAAAGCTTCCCAATAGTTTTATGGAAAATAATTCCAGTGGCATTTTCTTCCCGTGGCAAGTGTGGGGATGTGCTTTATTATCCACCTCAGTGTCCTGATGAGACAAGCCAGGCTCTGGGCTCCAGCAAACGAGGCAATTGCCAAAGGCAGAGCAATGCCTGGATGTCCTTGGCCACACTCCGTGCTGCTTTCCCAGGGCGCAGGGCAGCCCTGGGAGGATCCAGGACAGTCTGCATTCCACCACCACGCCTGGCACCAGGGATCTGCCGTGCCAACTGCTGCTTTTTGCCCTGGGAGGCAGCAGCAACCACCTCAGGTGCTGCTGGGTTGGTCTGCATCGGGACCTCACAAGAAATTTCCCCTGACTCCACCAAGGTCTCGGCTGCGTCGTCCCCTGCGGTTCCTTTGGGATTTCTCCTGAATTTCTTTGTGCCACCCCTGAGGAGCAAACACAGGGTGCTGCTGCATCTCTCAGCTCAACAACTGCCTACCTTTGGGCATCCCTCTCTCTCGGGTTTGTGTTTCCCAAGACATGTCAGGTGAGTCTTTTTTTCCCTGAATGCCCCGTGGTGAAGCAGAAGAGTCAAAAGCCGCCATTTCAGGTTTTCTCTTGGTTGTTTATTATTTCTTATCTACAAATTCTTTCTGTGCCCTGCCAAGGTCTTGTTGCAGCGAGGGCAGGATGTGACTCCCACCCATGACAGGCGGGCAAAACTTTTTATACCATGTTCTATTTATCTTTTATTTACCATTAATCACCAATACCTACTCCTAATGTTAGCCATGTCACCTCTATCCTACACCAACCCTGTGAGCCAACACAGCAGAAAAATGGATGACAAGAAAAAGGACAAAAAGGACAAGGACCACACCCAGGTCCTCCATGTTCCTCCTCTGACCCCTTTCTAAAAATCCTAATATTCTACATTTGCACCCCGTGATTACTTTACTACTACTACTAACTATTACCTTTCCTGCATTCTCGTGACTTGTAATTCATTTCACAAGCTGAAAGCTTTTCCATGGACTGAGATCCAGGACAGTGTCTCTCTGGGGCTCTGTGCAGGGGGGTCCCTGACCCCCTGCCAGGACCTCAGACCCTCCAGGGCAGTCAGAGGAGTGCCCTGGACTCCGACACCTCTCTGCTGAGCAGACCTCGAGTATAAGTACCCCACTGAAGATGGGGTAGCCTGGGACTGTGACCTGTGGGGCCGTGACCTCTGTGTGGCTATGAACAGACAGAGGTAAAGAGAAGGCAGAGGAGAGGAAGATGTATGGCAGAGTGCTCCTGTTAATCGCTCCTGCTCCTCCTTGCTGCAAAAACTCTGCTTGGAGAGATGCTCCAGCAGCAGGTGACTGCACCAGAATATGAATGGGGAATGTAGAATCTTCACGTTGCCCTTTGTAAATGGATTATTGCCTTCTGGCTGTGGTTTACTGTCACTGGCGTGTTCTGCTCGTAAGCAGAAGCTTTTGCCTTCCAAGCAATTGTCTAAAAATGGAAAAATCTCTCTTCCAGGTTTAAAAAGGGAGGATGTGGGCTGGTTTTGTGCAGACAGAACACATACAGAGGTAGATGGTGGCTTCGTGTAGCGTGGTTATCTTCGGGTTTTGCTTTTAAACAAAGCAAGCAAAATTTGGAGCATATTTCAGCGTGGAGGTCAGAGAAATGTGTGCCTTGTCTAATGATAAGCAGAGGACATCTGGTTATACCATCCATCAGTGTATTGCCTAGAGCAAGAGATATCCAAGTTTGACATGTCTGTTCTGGGAGGGGGAGGGAGGAGCAGAGAGATAACAGAGTCTTCTATTAAAATGCAGCAGCTGAAGTTGTTGGCTTCCTTTGTTTTGGTTTGTTAGGCTTTGGCTTTTTGTTTGTTGTTTCCCCCCCCCAAAAATCACTTTTAATTATATTTACTGTATTCACTCTTTGTGGGTGCTGCCCAAAAAGCTGATCACCTGACACTACCCAAAGGATGAACATGTTAATTACCCAAAATATTAAAATAATTTGAGCGTTAAGAATGTTTGAACACTATTTTTAAAAATTATTCCTGCTTTAATTTAGAGAGGACTCTAAAAGGGAGAAGTTCCTGCTCATTAATATTAAAAAAAAATCCTAAAAGGTAAAATCCATTTATTTACATTCAAAGATATTGACAGTGCTGTCCTAGATTTGAACATGGGTCAGAATCTCAGTCCCGCTTGCTTAAGATTTTAAGTTGCCACTATTATGTTGATTTCACAAATAAAATTTTTTGTTGATTGTGAATTCACAAAATTCACGTTGTGTTGCTAATCCTAATGAAAAGAAGGATTATTGGGAATTTAAAAAAATGGTTCATAGTTCTTACACAGTATTGTGCATTTCTAAAATACGTTATTTTTTAGCTTTCTGGTATTTTTCGTGCAATCTGTTCATACAGATTTCTGATTATTTTAAAACAGAAAAAGAGTACTGAACACTCTTTTCTTTCTTTCATTTTTCTTTATTTACTCTTCCTTCACAGAATATTCAGGAAAGTGCTACATTGTGACATTTCTTTCAGATTTTGCCACTTGCATCCCTTTTAAAGTGATCTTTTGTCAGCAAGAAAATTGCTTCTTGCCTGGATTTTTTTCTATTTTTCTCTTCAAAAGAATTCCTTTAGCATGGGCTTTTTGTTTTCACATCTGAATATCTTTGAACGTTCCAAATCTTGGGTGCTCCTGATTTATTTTATGGAGCTGCAGCCTGCTTTGTGTACCTTGTTTGAAAGCAAACTCTGAGGAAACTTAGACCAGGTTGGGCTTGGAGCAACCTGGGCTAGTGGAAGGTTCCCTGCCCATGGCAGGGGTTGGAACTGGATGATCTTCGTGGTCCATCCCAACCCAAACCATTCCATGACTGAAAATCTGCTGTGTTCAATTTGTGGGAGGTTCGGTCAGAAACGGATTCGTTTTAAGAGGGATTTTAATATCAAATTATGAGTATTGAATTTCAACTGTAAAAGCATTTCTGAATCTAAGTGAAAACTCTCCTCTGAAGTTAAAACCTTCAGCACCAAAACATGTCTAGTTCAAGACAGATACAGTTTTGAAAATCTTGTTGTTTAAAGATAACTCGTTTTTTTACAGACAGCATTTGTTTTCTGTCTGTGTCTTGGTAGTAAAGGGCAAATACAAGTTTTTACTTAGCATTTAATAGAATTTAATAGAACTGGTTTTGGCAATGAATGATTTGGTTGTTTAGTAAAAGGTAAAACAAGCCTCTGACTGGGCTTTTATAGCAGCTGCATCAATAATCAAATTTCTGTTCAGTTTGGTTGCAAAGCCAAATAAACACGTATTTCTTATTTTTTTTAACAATATGAATCAAAACCCTCTTTGTCCAATTTTCCCCTGGTTGGGGTATAGAAAAGCTAGAACTGTTTCTGTGAGTCTCACAGCACATTTATCACACTGAAGGAAAACCTTTGTTTGCACTATCAGCATATACTCAGCTAAAGCAATAAACTACCAAGGATTAGATTTGAACACAACTGATTGATTTTGGTATCTAACACTGAATGTCTTCCTGGATATTATTCTCTTCAGAGCTGTGCTGCTTTTGCCTCAGACCCATTTGGAAAACTAATGCTCTTTTGAACCCTACATCTAATCAGGTTTCTCTGGCTCCTTAGGCAGATGTCTGTCTGTCTTGTTCTTTTTTTCCCCCCATTTTTTATAGAGCTCATGGAACCATTCATACTTTTCCATTTGTATTTTACTGAGCACCTTGTCCTGGGGGAGCAGTTTCATAATTGTAAATATTCTGGTCTCCTATTTTGCAGATGTAAAAATTAAAATAAGCTGGGACCAGAGCTGGTCTGTTTTGTTTCCATTCACCACTTGCTACCGAGACAGGGATTTATAAAATCCCCCCAAAAGATAAGTAACTTAATTTCTGGCCTTTCGAAGCCTAATCACTGCAGTTTAAATGCAAATGTTATTATTTCTTCTATATTTAAATGAAAATTAGCATTTCAATAATAGGTGCTGCTTGGGAAGCTGGAGTTTTCTTTCTTTATTTTTTTTCCAGTGTCTCAAGTTACAGAACTAAAATCTTGTAGAAGACAAATGTTGAAAGCATCCAAAAGCATTAATGCTCTGTGTAGGTAATGAAGTCATAGGTTTTGTGATTCATATCTTGTGGAAGAAGAGTGATTTTCATAAAAATGATGTGTTTTAAAATAAATGTTCTCATTTTTTCCCCTGTTCAGGCTTAAGCTGCTGGAAGTACAGCTCTGGCATTTCTCAGGATGTTAATATGATGACACTGAATTAAATAGAATATAGGAGTGTGTGGAGTTGTTGGTAGGTGTTTTGGAGGACTTTTAAAAAGATGTAAAGCATTTATAGGTGTGAAGAATAAAACCTCCAGCTGGCAAAAGAAGAAAAAAAGCAGAAAACATGAGGAAAATCTTGCTGGAGTTACTGCCAGTCCCTTCTGAAATAATAGGATTTATGGCTGGTTCTTGCAAGCCATCTCTCTGACGTGTAGGCATTAATTGGGATTTTTTCTTCATTCAAAGGTGTGGTCTGGTGTGCAATTCTTCTCTGAAATTGCTTTATCCATAATAACGTAGGGAATAATGCGTTAGTTACATTCTAAATGAGGAGGTTTGAGCCAAATTCATAGGAACAGCAGCTCTAAATACCTCCCAGTTTTTGTACAGACAATCACTTTTTATGTTAATCTGCCTGGAGGATTTTCTTGAGGAGGTAAAGAAGAGCATCTTTCTAAACAAGCAAGGTGGAAATACTCCCTTAGGGGAACAAGAAATTCAGCTTGTTAACCACAGGCTAATGAAATGCAGCTTTAAATCTCTCAGTATCTGCCTTTTTCTAGGACCAGAAGTGCCTCAAAAAGATTATATAGTTGTTTACTGCTTAAAATCATTTTCTGCCAGAGATGGATGGATTATGGAGTTAGGCTGGGATGTAACATTTATATTGGCTACTGTGGGGAAATTGAGATTAAACTTTTTGGACTATGGCCACATGCCAAGTGGTTTTCCTTGAAATCACTTGTATAGTGACAGTATTTTTCTGTCCCACCTGAAAAAAAAGGAAATGACAACATCTCAAGCAATGGCAAAAGATGATAAATCACCAGGAATGACATGATACTGTTCCACCACTGTTTCAAAATTTTTGCCTTACAAAAAGCCTGTCCCTATTTGCTACAGTTCCTGGCAAAGAAATGCATGTTCTTTGTCCCCTAATGTTTTGCAATCTCCCTGTTCTGTGATTTATTTCGTGGGGGTTTTTTTGTGAATACCGTGTAACAAGCAGTGCAGCTGCTGTAGACCTTTCATACAATATATTAAACTCCCCACATTCCCAAAGGAATGTTAATTCTTTCCGTGGCTGCTGCTCTCGTTCTTCCACGTTACAGGATCTGTTGATCTGTCGTTTTTGATTTTTGCTTACATTTGTGCCTCTGCACATCTTGGAGAGGCATCATCTCCTGGGAAACATCTTCTCTTTGTTCATGTTTTAGTCCTGAAATCAGTACTTGAACGTAGCTGTATTTTACAGATTGGTTATTTTGCTATAATTAAGCCTCATGAATATGAAGATTCATGTAGTATTCCCACGGTGTCCTAGGAAGTTAGGTTCAGCAGCAGGATTTCATTTCATCTCTCCGTAACCCATCATCATGTCACTTTTGCTAAACTGAAACACCACCTTGGTTCTTAGGAAATACAGAAGATGTACTTGCCAATTTTGGGGTTTATTTTTAAGCCTAAGTAGAGGGACTTCAACAATTCTTCTCTGGAGAGCTGAGACAAAACTTTGCTAGGGGAGAGAGAGGGGGAAATAAGGTCAATGAAAACCTTGAAATAATTTTATTTGGAAATTTATCATCATATTGACATTTCATAAAACCTCTAATAGTTGATAGTGAAGTTTACTGAACAAAGGCATGAATCAAAAGTTTTGAGACTTGATTGTATTTTTAAGACTATCTTTGGTCTTCTGTGTGTTTGTTTTGGGGAAAGGCCCTATAGGTCCCTGCCTTTGGACTTGTTCCCACTTTGTTCTCTATTTTTGCCCTATTTGTTTTGTGGTTTTGCTTTTTATTTATTTTTTTTTTATTTAAACATATTTTTTTAAGAGTTAAAGACTTTCTGGGCAGCTACCACCTTTCATTCCATGAATTCACAGTGTGCAGTACAAAGGACACCAATCTCATCTTGCTTTTAGGTGTCATACGTATCCTGATAACAGAAGTTGAAAAGTATGCTTTTAAAAGTATTTCAATGTTTTCTAAATGCTAGAGTGGTTTTCAGTTTATTGATTGCAGCAGAAGAATGAGTAGAAATAAATCTAAGCAGACTGGACCAAGTGCTTAAGGTGGAAGGAAAACATCTGAGTCCCAACAGAAGCCTTGCCAGACCCTTGTTGGTTGATAAATAATGAAAATCTTATATTTTGCTCTGCCACTTTGTCATTGTTTGCTTTGCAATTTACTCTCCTCGTTATGTAGTAGTGATTATGAGAAGCTCTGACTCGACAGTTAAAGCTTTGGTTCTTTGGAAAATTATCCTCACTCTACAGGTGGCTGAAACCTGGGCCGTGTATGAAGATCTTATATTTAACCTTTTATAAAGCAAATTACCTCTGTGACCAAAGGCTGGTTTTAGTTGTTTTACTGAGAATGGAATGGAATGAGACCTTCATTCAGGTCCTGGGACATTCTGCTCTTCCAGGCAGATGTAGTGACTTCAAAATTTTACCTCCAGCAAGTAATTTATCTAAAGATAACTAGATTAAAAATAGGCAATCTTTATTTTTTTCCCTTCAATAATATTTCTGACTCAAACCCTGCTGTAGTTAGTTAATAGATAATTATATCTAATTCTGCATAACTTGCTGATCACTTCCATAAGTTTCATCTCGTTTATATTCAGGATATAATTCTAGCTTTCAGCAAAGTGCAATTGCAGTGTAGGATAGGGAGGTCTCGTGCTAATCAGATTTACTCATTCCCTCAAAATATAGTACAGAACATTAATTTCATGCTACTTCAAAATGTATTAGCCAAGTGGCAATCCCATTCTGAATAACAGAAAGGCTGCTCTGGGAATGAAAAAGACCCTCACAATAAAAGAAACCCATCCCCTGAAAAAAACCCTAAAACCTCAAAAGATGCCAACATAATTTTCAGTTTTATGTAAAGTAGGCCTTGTCTGAAAATCTGATCTTGATTTTTTTTTCCTTTATTTTTTGGAGACTCAGAAAATATGTTAGAGAGGGAGTACTGTGATAATGGACTGTAACATTAAGTAATTGACTTACTGTCACGAAAGTAATTAAAAACATTTATCAGCATACAAAAGCTACATGGAACTTTATTAAACAGATTACAGAAAAAACCTCCAGGCCACACAGGAAACGTCAAAAACGATGTGCTCTGTGGGTCTGTTCTTGGCTTAGTCAATATTTTTTTTCCTACCATCCAGAAGAAAACATGAAATGGTCCTTGTCAAATTGCTCAATGGGCTGAGTGTCAGGCAGTGAAAAAAATCCTGCCCTGACATGGTGGCACTTGATCACACAGGGTGGGCTGGGCACAAGAATTACCCTAAAGAAAGGAGATTTTATTAGCTCCTAAATAGAAATGTTAGCTCCAATCTAGCTTTGTATCACAACGTCCCCTCCCCTTTGGGAACAACCTTAAGGGCCAAGCAGAGAGGCCAGAACTCAGGTGTCCATTTCCTGCTGCATGTCCTAGGACAGCCCAGGGACCAGAAGGGAGCGAGGATTTGCCATTTGGATGTCCCACCTTGAAGGGGAAGGGAGCACCCAGGGGCTGTAAATGCTCTTGCTTGAAAGGAACAACAAAAGTCAGTGGGTCTTCAAAAGAAGCAGAGTTTTATGACTGAATGGCACACTTGGCATGGAAATCGGTGTGTTGGTCCCTGACCTCTTGGTATAAGCAGATGGGTTTAGGCAAAGGGAAAAGAGAGAGAAAAATGTGAATTACAGAGCGGGAGAGAGAGAAAGAAAGGGAGAAAAAGAGCTCACCAGTGTTAATCCAGTGTGCACATTTGGGTAAAGGGAAAAGCAAGAGAAAAATATGAATTATAGAGGGGGAGAGAGAGAAAGAAAAGGCTCACCAGTGTTAATCCAGTGTCCGGGGTCTTGGGATGCACATGCTCTCATTTGGCATTTGACAGATAAGTTTTCCCTACCTTGGAGACAAAGTTCTTGCTTTCCATGCAAATTAGTTCTCATGCACAGTCCATTCTTCCAGACCTTTCTAGAAATGGGTTGGAGCCCTTTGGGGGTCTTTGGTGGTCTTGACCCCCATCCAAAGTCCATGCCCACTTCTCAACCTCCTCCTGCACTGCGCTGTGTTGTGCTGATCTCCAGGAGCCAAAACAAGGACGTTTGTCACAGAAAATGCTGCCCTAGCTCTGCCTGGCCCCTTCTCCAGCCACACCCTGTTCTTCCCCACACAGTGCTCTCACCAACAATCCTGCTTGGAGCCGTGGATGGAATGGGCTCTGCCTTGGAATGTGCTCGGGGATCGTGTGGGTGCAGCCTGCCCTGTGCTGGTGGATAAGACTGCCAATGGATTGAGTGAATATTAAGAGAAACCGAGTAGATGATAAAACCTTTCCTTTTAGCTTTAGTGAGGCGTGCAGCTGAATTCTCTATTCCGGATGAGGAAGCACCTGGCTGACTCTAGAAATGGTCTGGGTTCTGGAAAAACTATCCCAAAGTGAAGACTGAGGGAGTTCACTCTCCAACTTCTTACTGAACATCTGGGCAGGAATTATTTATTCCCAGCTGACACGGCTGGAAGGTCTGTGGTGATACATCTGCAGCTCTTTACAACGACGGGAGGAATAAATGCAAGGTTTTCACAACGAAAACAATCCTTTAACAGTTAGTTTTTACCTCAAGGTGCAGTGACTTGCAGCAAGATGTGCTTCAGCACAGCCAGAAATGCTGGCTCGATCACTGGAGGAGGTTATGAGCTGTGATGAAGCTGATGATTATTTCTCTTCTTCAGAGCTGCCTCTCCCTTTAAAAGCAAATGGAAAAGAATCCCGGAGTTGTGTGTGCGCTGTCCAGGGTTCTGACACGAGAGGCTTCTGACACTAAAATAAGGAAATGCTGTTCAAGAAACTTAAATATTTCAGCTTGCTGTAGGAAAACGACATTGAAAACGGAAAAATGATAGCTGTGTCCCCCTGGCACACATTGACATATTTGCTTCTGGGAATGCTTTGTTCATTGTGGGATACCCCCACCCTTCCCAATCTCCTTTCCCCCTTTCTCCGTGGGTTGAAGTGTTTAATTCTGTGAAACCATTTGTCTGTTCATTGGCCAGGCGTGGAAACAGTTTGCATAAATTGTGCAAAAAATTTCATTTCAAAATAATAACTCTGCCCTAGAGTGACCAGCTTCTCAAGGGCTACTTTTAATATATTATCCATGCCAGCTGCAAAAAAAAAAAAGCTTTGTAGAGATGAGATCGTCCAATGTGCCATTTCATAATAAAAATTCTTTTCATGATGTGCACCAGTGTTCTGAAGGGGTGGGGCTGAGAATCTTCCCCTCATTCTGCTTCTCTGATAGGCAAATTCTAAACTGCATTTCAGAAGTGCTGCCTGCTTCTGAAATATCCTTTTCATGCAGAGATTCCTGCGTGCAAGTTGGAATTCAGGACTAACTCTGCAGAGTGTTACAGTATTCACGTTGTCCCATCCTGCAGCTAATTTGCCCTGTCTTTGGAAAGTAATAATTTTGCTCTTTTCAGAGATATTTGTAAAAAAAGTTCTATTGCTGAGTTGTGACCAAACATGTTCCTCACTGCTCATATTTGCCATTTCATTTTGTTATTTCTCTCTGTCTTGGGAAGTCACAACATCTGAGAGCCCAGAGAAGGTCATGCACCTTACATGTGTCAGGCTTGATTGTAATTCCATGCTTCATTCTTGATTTTTCTTTTCCCTGAGGACAGGCAGGCAGAAAGACCATATTTAATATCACAATTAACTCTCCTAAAGCAATCATGCTGCTAAAAAAAAAAAAAAAGAAAAAAGATACAGGCAATTGTTGGTGGCAACATTGCAAAAATAAACTGCCCTGCTCTCTGAAAAGCGTGTGGGGGAAACTGCAGGGATTGCTCAGGCCATCTTTTTGCACTGAAGTACATAATAATGCAATTTAGTTCAATCTTGTCAGCTTGAGGAGGTATTAAAGAAATCATGCATTGTTTGACAGCCCAAGGACTGATGGAACAAGTGACAATCACTTTTTGCTCAATGCACATCGGGGAGTGTCCAGAAACATTTGGAAAATAGAAATGCAGAGATACCAGTGGATTGTGGAGCTGAAGGGACTGGTGGCAACACTGGGGCATAGAGTAGGAAAAAGCCTATGAAAAAATGAAAGTGAAAGTGATGAAAAATAACCCCAAAACAATGGGGTTTTGTTGATCATCAGCATGAGAGCACCATGAACTGACCTGAGTTTGATCTAACTGGCTTGGACAGTCGGTAGTTGTGGATGCAGTTCAGGATAGCAGCAAAATTAATAAATAGATTGACTTCATAGCTGCTGAACTTTTGAACCTACAGCTTAATGGAGATATTTTCCATGTGTCACAGATGGTCACTGGTTTGTTTTTGCGATTTTTGCTTTGTTTTGTTTGTTGCTGCTGTCTGGTTGGGGGTTTTGGGGTGTTTTTTTTGGGTGATGATTTAAAGAAAGCAGAAATATTACCTGAAAGAATAAGGAAATGGAACATGATTGTTTCAAATTGCAGCTCTATAATTTTGACAGAATTATTTTGAGGGATTTTGTTTTTCCAGTTAGCCATTTAGTCCAGTAATTTAGATCCAGAACTTTACAGATTTCCTGATGTTTATTAAATTCGGCATGCAAAAGTGTACTGAGATCTATTACAAGACCTGGTATGTGAAAGTAACACTCTGCATCACCTCATATATGTAAATTATGTTATTTTCCTTCTTTCTTGGGCAGGAAGGGGCAAGATTTAGTCACATAGACCTAAATCCATCCATCAAAATGGAAGAGTTGGATGAGCAGGCTTGGAGACAGCTTAGCTCTTCTAAAAATAAAATTTAGGCTGGGGGGGGAGGGAAATAGATCACAAACCAAATGCAGATCTTATTCTTGTGGAATTTTCCAATGTATTTGAAATCTGTTTGGATGGGACTAGAGAGCTTTTGCAGACGTTTTGCAGCACCTCTGATCAGGCAGCCAAAAGCAGTTTTCCCTTCAGTTCCTTCCCAACCACACCTCCAATGTGACACGTCCCCAACACATTGCCATGGAGTTGGAAGCTGAACAGCTCCTGTGATCTGCTTACAACCCCAACAAACCTCTGCAGTGCACTAAAGAACATCTTGTGCTGCTCAGTGTCAGGAATGCATAATTAATTCTCAAAAACCTAAAAGGGCTGCAGAGTCTCTGAACAAAATGGATCCTCATTCCGTTGATATTCACTGTGCCAAACCCCTCTGTCATTGCACTGCCAATTAAAAACAGGAGGTCACTGTGACATGAGCTTTGCATTTGCTTGTAGACCTGAATTCAAACTCCTGTCCTTGAACTGCCTGCAGATATTCTGCTGCTAAGAGTTTAAATACAAGCATAAAGTCTGAGATGGAAGTTCCTGTGTGCTGATGGGGACTCAGTGGCATCGAATTGATAGGTTTGGATGACAACTCTCCTGTTCTTCAGATGGCACCCCTGGAATCATAACTCCATCTGCTGCCTCATGACGTTCTTGGTGGGATGTAAACTTGATGGTGCTGAGGCTGGTGACAACAGCTCCTGGAACACTGAAATTTGGAGTAGTGGCCTGTGGCTCTCATCTGCCACTGTCAGGGGTCTGGCACAGAGGAGATTTTGAGATGGAAAAGGAGGAAAGAGGATGTTAAGGAAGAACAGGGAGGTGTAACAGCCAGGTGGGAAAAAGGATCCTGTGACAGCTTTGGAGTGTGCAGGGAAGGGGATAAAGTGCATGAGGTGAAGAATTGGGTTTGAAATGCTTGGGAAGAAATATCAGGATGGTGCAGACAGAGCAGACTGAGATGAAATGTTGGAAGTGCTTGTAGGGAACACGGCTTGGGTGTCCCTGTAGTTACATATGTAGTACTGGGTCCTTTCTGTTTCACCTTTTCCTGTGTCTGGGATAATGGGATCACAAATAATTGTGCCTGATGGGATTTTAATGTGTGCAGGTTTTTGGTGAGCAGTTTAACAGATCTCCTGTTTGTACTTTGGTATTTCTGGGAAGTCAACCAGATTCACTCTTGCTGACAAATACATAAATTCACCCATAAATCCACAACACTCCTATTTTCTGCCATCAGTTCAGTCAGTGTGTGTTATTTACCTAATAGTCAGCCCTTTTTCTTTCCTTCACTTAACCTTGTCTGTCTTCCTCAACTCTTTCCATATGAAATATATTTGAAAGCTGATTTATTCTGTACTGGATAGGGAGTACAAGGAGGCTCCTATTCTACGCATCATCCAGATTCTTTTTATTAAATCAGCCACATACACCAATAATCAAAAGAAAGACAATTTTCCAATTCTGTGCACTGCTCAGCTGAGTCCTCAACTATATAATCCAGTCTCTGTGTTCAATTTCCCAAGCACTCACTGCCTTTGAAGCTCACAATCCTCTCCCAGCTTTGCATCTTTATCTGATGTCAACCTTTCTACTTATCCACAGCCCTGTGTAAAATATGGAATACACTTTGCCCTTTCAAATGGACTTTGTTTAGCTTGGCTGTCTCTGTGTTTCTTTAGCCACATATTCATATTTGCTCAGACATGTCATATTTACCAGGTAAGCATGAACAAGCCATCAGTTCCAAATGATGGACAGGGAACATTGTGAGTAATTTAGAAATACCAGATAATTAGCTTCTGTGTGGCTTTGCTGCATCAACAATAACCCCTTGTTTTGGTTTTACTGTTAAGGCCTGAAAACGTTGTGACACCTCGCTGGCTTGATCTGCTTTAGATCTGGTCTGTGCTTTCAAATTATTTATGTTTTGTTTTGTTTGGTTGTTTTTTTTTTTTTTAATTGCAACCTTACCAAATCAATTGCGAGCAAAACCCTGTAGAGTCATCTTTGCTCTTTTACCCCTTTCCCCCCAAATTAGCTCATCTGTGACAGCTGATGAGTTCTGGCAAAAAGCTGTGAAGCCACCAACAAAAGCTCTGGTTATGAACATTTCTAAAGCATCCCTGTATAAAGAAAGACTCTATGAAATCAGTTTTTAAATCTCAGTTTGAGCATGACTCTGACCTCGCCTTCCAACTCTTCTGCACAGAAAATGTGACTGAAATTCTCTTTGCACTTGCCAGGGGAAGTATTTGTTCAGCCACAATTATTCTGTTTTAACCTTGAAGAGCAAATGAGCTAAATATATATATATATGTATTTATGTCTATTCTCACAAAAAATCTCCATGAAAAAACTTCTGATGATAATTTCTTTTTCTTTTCTAACACAGGGGTCATAACTCAGTCTTGATAGGCAGCAAATGAATCAGCAAAAACCTTCTTTGCCTCTTCCTGGAACAGAGGCTGCCTCTGTGACAAAGGGCCTTGGTTTATTTAATCAGGCTGGAAAGTTCACTCCTCAGGTTGCGTTTTGGACTCCAGGGCAGAAGTGGGGAGTTGTTTTTCTTTATCTGGGAACACTTCTGCTTATAATCCCACCAAAACAATGACCTTTAATGCTCAGCTCCATTTCTTAGCTCATAGCAGGGAGAATGTACCCGGGTTCAGGTCAGCTCCAAACTGAGTTCAGCTCCTGACTTTTCCACCAGTCTTCTCTCTGACCTTTAGGAAAAGAGTTAAATAAAGGGGACACAAGTTAATTTGTGACCTCCAGCTGTTTCAGAAGCCTTGCTGGGTGCCAGCCTCTATCTCTCAGGTGCAATGTTTCATCTCAGGAGGATGTTTCTGAAAGGGTTGGCCACCACCCTGTGGCTGATTTCTCCTTGGGATCTCTGCCTGCTCCTGTCAGGAATGTTCCAGCTACTAATAACTGGAATGAAAAAATTCCAGCCAGTTATAAGTGGAATGAAAAATGCCTCTGTTCTACATTTTTTTTTCATGTGTCTAATAATTTCTTTTACTTTTCCTGCAACCCCAGGGGAATAAAATGCTCTTGTGTGTGACAGTGGACCAGTTGATAATGAAGCAAGTTTTTCAAAATACCTTATATTTTGACTTTTTTTTTTCCCCCTCCTAGAGAATGGCATGTTAAAATGCTACTAGCTGGCTGAAAAGTGTAAGTAGTGTATTTGTCAGAAATTTCTGCAGGAACCTGACAGAACAATGGTGCAGAATGTGGCACAGTACAATTAGTAACATCAATAACTTTATATTCACTGTTCTGGTGGTGTCAGGCTTAGAGCAGCTGGTACAAGAGTCTTTTGGCAAGGCAGCATCTGTTCAGTTTAACATTCACCTTCATCCAGCCACCTTACTGGTAAAATTATACCTTTTCTTTAGTAATTTCTCCTGCTCCCAATTCTTTTTGTGTGGCACCTATTAGTATAACTTGTGCCTTTTTCAAAATTTACCCATGGAGAATTTTTGCAGGCCATAAAAGTGAACACATTCACTCCTGTCTTCATCACTGTTTAGCACCTCGTTTTTCCTCAACATTACCAAGGCTCTAGGTGGAAGACAAAATGGAGGGAAAACATTAAAAACGGTCAAGGGAAGCAAGTAGATTAATACTTTATGAAGGAAAGCCTATTGAGTGGTTATACTTGGTGAAAATTTGTTTTCCATTTGTCAGCTCTATCAGAGACTTTTCTCATATTGAAAAAGCTGGAGTTAAAAGGCAGCTTTCCTTTGCTAAACTTCCCTCTCCCTCAGCAGTGACATAGTCCCTGTAAAACTTATATTTTGGGGGGTTTGTTTTTCTCCTTGGCTCCACTTCACACTGCGCATTCCTAAATGTGAATTTTCTAGAGAAGCTGGAGAATGAGCTGGCAAAGGTTTTCATTTTGTTCCTCTTGTTGATAAAAATGGGAGCCCACTGATGGAGCTGGGCTGAAGGAATTGGCCTGGGGTGAGTAGGACTGGTCAGGCAGCAAGTGGCTGGGAGGAGGTAGAGTTGTCCTCTGATACTCTCCCTTGAGCTCCAGGGATGCTCTGCAGTGGTCAGTGCTCAAGGGAAAGGATGATGGGAACAGGCAAACCCCAGGATTTCTGTGTGTAGTGTAAGAGACACAAATTATCTGTGAAGGCATGAGGGAAAGGAAGTTAGCTCAGTAGGGCAGGTGTGTGACTCTTCTTTCTAAATCTGGGGAGGGAAGCAAGTTGTAAATGTCCTCTGACTTCAGTGGGGCCACGTTTTTACCCTGCTTTTGTTAGTTAAACACTGCTGTTGATTCACAATGAGGTCACTTGCTCTTGAACCCTGGGCTAATTGAACTCTGTGCTAAGAGTTGCCCTTCACTCATACACACACTTCAGCTGAAAGGAGCTGGCTTCCTTGAGGTGAAAAAACCCCAAAGATAAAAGGTATATTTATCCAGAGAGGCTGTGGCTGCCCCATGCCTGGAAGTGTCCAAAGCCAGGGTGGATGGAGCTTGGAGCAACCTGGGACAGTGGAAATTGTCCCTGTCCACGGCAAGGGGTGGCACTGGATGAGATTTAAGGTCCTCTCCAACCCAAATCATTCCATGATTCTATGATTTACCCATCTGGAGTGGCAAATAGGATTCAGCTCAGCTGTCTTTCCACTTCAGCTTCCAGCAGTGTTCCTGATATTACCTACTTTATAAAAATACATCAGAAGTATTTACATGTATTAGTGCAAGAACTGCTGCAGACCCGTGCAGCACAGTCTGAGCCTAAAGCTGTTGAAGCCCTTTACAAACCAGCTTCTAATAAGTATGTTGATATATTCAGAGTTAAGGCAGTTATTTGTGGTGATCAACAGAGTTTTTAACAGTTGAGATTATCAGTAATGAGCCTCTTTTGTCTAGAAGAAAACTGAAGGGCTGTAGCACTTTCAGTTATGTCCTGGTTCTGAAGTAAAGAGCCTTCTTTAATCCCTCTGCATAAAGTGGGAGACACAAATAAAACAGAATGACATTTTCCTCAACCAGCAAGGCATTCCAAAGTCCTATCCAGACCTCCAAGGAGTTTATGAATTTCTTCAAAAAGTCTTTTTACTCTTTTATATCGATGATAATTAAGTGTTGGTTTGGGTTGCAGGAGGCCAATCAAGTGTCACTTCCCTGCCATGGGCAGGGGCATCTTTCACTAAGACCAAGTTTCTCCAAGCCCCATCCAACCTGGTTTTGAACACCTCCAGATATGGGACAGCCACAGCTTCTCTGGATAATCTCTTTCAGTGTCTCACCACTCTTGCAGTAAAAAAAAAATAATTCCTCCTTAGGCCCACTCTAGATCTACGCTCTTTCAGATCTCAGTCATTGCTCTTTGGTCTCTACAGATCCTGGAAAAGGTGTCCATGTTTTCTCTAAGCCTCCTGCACATTGCAGACTTAGAAGCAATAATGTTTCCCCAAAGCCTTCTCTTCTCCAGGCTGAGACACCCCAACTATCTCTGCCTTTCTTCACAGGAAACATTTTGACCATTTTGTGGTCCCCCTCTGGACCTGACCCAACAGGTTCATGCTATTCTTCTTCTGGGGACCCCAGATCTGGATACAGACTGAAGTGGAAGGGGAAAACCATCTTTCTTAATCTGCAAGCCACACTGATTTTCATGTAGCCCAGGATACAATTGGCTTTTTGGGCTGGAAGACTGCATTGCTGACTCATGTCTGATTTTCATCCCCAAGTCATGTAAAGAGGATGGAACTAAGCAAACCTCACCAACCAGGTGTATCTTGGCACCCAGAGAAATGCTGAGGAAAAGTTGAGCTTCTCTACCTACCCAAAGATTTTTAATAATCGTCTTTGTTTATAAAATACACAAGTGACTGTGGGATGCTTTTCTTCTTGTTCACTTCATTTTAATTTTGAGAGGAAAACCCTTAGGACAGAGTCCTCATGAATAGTGGTTAATAAAGTTGACAAAGCACATTAATAAAACAACCCATTAATGGAGTTTCCTTGGATCGATGCTCGAAAGAAGTTGGCAGTGAAATTACATTGGTCGTCTGCCTCTTGAATAACTGGAGAAATGATTTCACTCAAGGCCGACTCAGGAGTGGGAAAGGGAATATCTGCTTTAATATTGGAGCAACAATTAGTTTAATTTCCTCAGCAAAGAAGTTGGTGTTCTAGCACAGTCAGCAAGAACCGGTTCACAAATACCTGCTCCGAGCCCAGGTGGGTTTTGCTTGGAAGAGTTAAGGGAAATTTAATTGTGTGGTGCTTCTGCTGAAGTAAACCTGCTTTGTAAGTGCTGCTTCATCAAGGACCACTTGTTTCCTCTGGTCCTGCTTTTCTGCCTAACAAACTACTCTTCATTCAGGTTTTCATGCCATTTAAAGCACTTTTCCACATGTTTGGGTTTAAGATAAGCAATCACATTTTGAGAGTTTGTGCTAGGAAGAATTTCTGAATGGGAAGGGTTCTTAAGCATTGGCAGGGGCGGCCCAGGGAGGTTGGCAGTGCCCATCCCTGCAGGTGTCCAAGGAAGGGCTGGAGGTGGCACTCAGTGCTCTGGGCTGGGGACAAGGTGGGGACTGGGCACAGCTGGGATTTGATGGGCTGGGAGGGCTTTTCCAATATGAATGATTCTTTGATTCTAATTGCCAGGGAACAGTTTTGGGTTCTCAAAGGTTGTTTAATTTTTCGCATTTTTAGTGAGGGTGCAGCTGTAAACTGTGACTGGAACTTCTATAATAAGTGAAATTGAGGGGTTTTGCACTTTTTTAAAGCTGAAATACATTGGAAATCTTTGAAGTTCTTACAAGGGAAAGATTATTTTTCTGATTATTTCTCAAGAGTTTATTTATCAGCTAGGTTCAATCTGCTTGCTTATTTATTTATTTATTTTCTAGTCAGTGGGATTCTTTGACTAGAGTTGTAGATGGAATGGAAATAGAACAAATTCATTTTAGGCACCTTCTTCCTTCAAAACAAACATAAAATGATCTCCATAAAACTATTCTGTGTCGTTCAGTGGATTGCAACACCAGAACGTAAATTTCATTTATTCTTACACAGCTTAGATGCAAGAACTGAGCAGCCCAAATCTCATGCAAATCAAAGCAAAATCTGTAGTCAAGAATAAAATTTCAACTTTGTTATGTGGCCCAGTGCTATCGTTGCAAAATCTTTTACTAAGGCTTACTGTTGCCATATATATATGGAAATATATATACACATATATATATATATATGTACAATTCCTTGCTGCTTGTACCATCCCCAAAATAAAAAAACCTCTGGTCAAAACGGGTCACTCCTCATGGACTTCTGATATTCACATTTATCCTCCAGGACATAAGTGGGATATTCTAAAAATTGCTGCAAAAGCCATTCAGGAATACTATTCAAATGTTATATAACATGTAATTAATAAAGCAGGCTCCTGTGGAGACCCTGATGAAGCACAGTTCTGATGCTCTGAGAATCTCCATTTACAAAACTGTTACATACTGGAGCAGAATAGAAATTAGAGAGTCATGATCTATAAAAAAAAATTTAGATGAGAGGTGCTTTTGGGGTTTGCTAGGTAACAAGAAGTTTTTCATACTTGAGGTTTATTGAATGCTATTTACAGCACTCAATTATTACAGCACATTTATAAAAATTGTTATATATGTTAAATTGATCTACACAGGGAGAGTTCTTTAACTCTCCCTGTGTAGATCAAATTAAGAATGTCCAAAACCTGTGCTTCTGCTTGGTGTCCTGGTGCAAAACCTTAATTAGGGAGGAAAAAATAAAAGATTCAAGCAAATATCATGGGACATTTACCCCTCTGTGGAATGTATCTGTGTTACCAAAGTACCTTTGTACTGATGAAGTGCACCAAAGCAATGGAGCCCAGCTATGGGTGTGCAGATGCTTGAGTTTGCCGTGCTTTGGTGCCAAGGTTAAGCACCAGCTTTGGAATTTTCCACACTTATGTGCACATTAATCATCTAACTAGGAAAATCCTTAGGAGCCAAAGATGGAGAGTGCCAGGTGTAATTAAGCGTGGGTAATTAAATATCATTAACAGCACAGCTTTACTACGAGACAGAAATTCTCTCTTCTGTCATCATGAGGAAAGTGCTGTTTTCCAAATTTTATTGAAAATAAGAAATGTGAAACTGCCAGTGGTTTTATTTTATTCCTTTTAGAGCACAGCAGAAGGGAAATTATGATTTATTATGAATTGTGAGTTATTATGAATTTAAGATACAAAAAGAGGGTGCCCTGACCTTGGTGCTATACCCCATGGTTGCCAGGAGTGTGCTCCCAAGTGTTCAGGGTGTGAATAATATTGCAAGGACAATTTCCAGCTGCTGTTTGTGGGGCAGAAGCTTCACTTGGTGCAGTGTCTCAACTCTGCTATATCACGTTTGTTCCAACTTCAGAAATAATAAAAACCAGCTGGTTCCCAGTTCCCCACCTACCTGAAATTACTTTCCATCATAAGGCTGGATAAATATAACCCAGACAAAGGCTGGACACGAACTGGCAATGAGTGTTTGCAGCCCAGAAAGCCAATTGTGTCCTGGGCTCATCCCCCAGTGGGGGCAACAGGAAAGGGAGAAATTCTGTCCCTGTGCCCTGCTCAGGTGAGAGCCACCTGCAGAGCTGCCCCAGCCCTGGGCCCAGCACAGGGAGCACCTGGAGCTGCTGCAGAGAGCCCAGAGGAGGCAGCAGGATGAGCAGAGGGCTGGAGCAGCTCTGCTGGCAGGAAAGGCTGCCACAGCTGCCATTGTTCAGCCTGCACAGGAGAAGCTTTGGGCTGAGCTCAGGGTGGCCTTGCAGGGCCTGAAGGAGCCCCAGCAAAGATGGAGAGAGACAATTGCCAAGGGCTGCAGGGCCAGGACACAGGGAATGGCTTCCCAGTGCCAGAGAGTGGGATTAGATGGAATATTATAAAAAAAATCTTCCCTGTGAGGGTAGTGAGGCCCTGGCATGAGTTTCCTGGAGAAGCTGTGGCTGCCCCATCCCTGGAAGTGTTCAAGACCAGGTTGAGTGAAACTTGGAGCAGTCTGGGATAGTGGAAGCTGTCCCTGCCCGTGGCAGGGGTTTGGAATGTGATGATCTTTAAGCTCCCTTCCAATCCAGGCCATTCCATTTTTCGTTTCTTTCCATGATTCTATGATTGATGATACACCTTTTTTCTTTTAGAAATTTCCACAGCAGCCTCCTAAGTAGGAATTGCCTCATGCACAAAACGCCAGGGCCTTGCAGTGAATATTTTGCTACATCATTTGTAGTCCTCTGTTACTGCACAGTCTTTGCTCTTTCAGCCATTTTTCCTGCTTTCTATTTCTTTGCCATGACTATCTTGGTGCTTTCTACTACTGCAACAAGCAAAGCTCTGTCTTGCTCCTGTAGTGATGATATTTTGTCCCCCTCATCATCTCTGCCCCTAGAGTCCGTGGAGCCTCTGGTTGGATTACAGCTGCAGTGAAGAAGAAGCATCCACTGCTCATTATTTTGCAGAAAAACTTGAAGTTATAACTAAAGGATACTCAGAAAAGTCTTAACAAATATGCATTCAAAGTTAATTTTTTTTTTCCAAGGAAACCTATTTCAGAGCTACTTTATATTTCAGGCCTTGAAAAAGCTGCTTCATGTGATGCCTTGTGCTGTAGAGTTCATTCATGCTCGGTTGTGGCATCAGAGAGAACATTTATTTAGTGTTGCTGAGAAAACCATTGGTTGTGAGTTGTGAAAGGAGAGGTGGATCCAGTGCCTGGCAGCTTTGTACCAGGCAAAAGGGCTGGCAGTGGGAGCACTTTCCCAATCATAAGGTTGTCCATTCCAACCTGACTAATACAGGATTTATGAGTCATGCCAAAATTTTGTTGCCCCAAAGATGCTACCATAAAGCCAGAAAACTTGTTTTGATAAATGGGAGATTATCCACTGCTGCCTCATGTGAAGTTTGCAGCCAGATTTCCTAACAGGACTGGTTTGGATTTTCTTGGGACTTTATCAGCATTGTTGTTCTTTCAAGGGGTATTAGGTTATGTGTGTCAGTGATTTTAAATCAATTTATCAGTGATGCACCCCATCCACAACATTCAAATCCATGATATTTGCAGGGAAATTAATCATCCTTTTTTTCCCTCAGGCTTGTTGCTTTGACCCTTTATTTCTAAAAAAGCTAAATGTTAAAGAAGGCAGAGGTGGTTGGAAGGTTGATGAATAAAATTGTGCTGGAAGTATTTGATGCAAAGCAGAGGAAATCTTCACACAAGTTGTTTGGGCCTTGGCCTTGAGACCTTCCACAGTCACTGCACGGATTGCTGAGGCAAAGCAGGCTTGATCCACCTCCCACCCCCCACACCTTGTCACAAGATCTGTTCAGTCTGTAGTGTCAGAAGGATGTACTGACAGGAACATGCACTTGCTTTCTGCCATATCCCAGCTCTAAATAACGTCAGTGATATCCAGGAGTGTGGTGCAGGGCAGGCAGGGGCTGTGCCAGGATCTCAGTGATGCTGGAACCGAGGAGAAACGAGCTCGCCCTGCACTCTTTGGTGTGTTTTCCTCTGGGTGTTTCAGGCAGGAGCTTAGAAAAACCTCGTGAATAGAATTAAAACAGGAAGTCTTTATCCCTGGTTCAAAGCTGCAGTATTTAGAAATCTCTCCCAGTGCCTGGTTTCTTTGGGAACTTTGGATATGCCTTTGGATGCTTTGCTCTGCAGCTCGGTCTAACCGCGGGTGACAGCCACCTCCTCCCCTCCCTCAAACTGTCCCCAAAGATTGGGAGTAAGGCACAGTTTGTGCAACATAAAGGCTCAGAAATCCAGAACTAGGTGGGAGGGGAGAGGGAAGCACACTCCAGCAAGGTGGAAAAAGGAAGATCCTGCCTCCAGCCTCTTGTGTTTCCTGCTTACCTGGGGTAAGGGCACTGACAGTTCCTGCAGCTCCTGCCCTGTGGGCTGGGATCTGGCTCAGATGCCTCTTTTGACTGAAGCCTTGTAGCTGCAATAAATATAAACCAATTTATGCAATAGCTTGGCAGTATGGAGCACTGCCCAGCAGGGAAGCTGCCTGTGACCCCAGCAGTGTTCTATCAGCCATTCTGGAGAGGATGGTCTTCCCTGCACTGCCTCACTCCTTTTTCTCACCAAGCCCCATAAGGTGCAGCCTGATTTCAATGAACTTTTAAACAGAGAGCATGCTCATCTTGCAGAAAATGGGGGCAGAAATGGCTGTATCACTTTAAGGATGTAAAAATGAAAAGGCTGTTCATTTCTTTCATATTTTTCCTAGCCTGTAATTATTCCTAATCAAACTACAACAAACAGTAAACACTAAAAATGAAATAAACGCAGTGACAGTTTGCCAATAACGAGCAGAAAATGTTCCATCTGTCTAGCAGTGAGTAAAATGTGTGTAATTACTGCTCATTTTTCTTCTAATTGCTGAGTTATTAGTTTAAAGCTTACGCACAACTGGTGAACAGTGCCGACTACCCATTCTCTAATTACAGCCCCTGCTTTGCTGTGCTTGAAATCAAGAAAAGCAAAAAGCAGAACATTTGCATTTTAAAAGAGTTGTCTGAATTAACCCCTCTGGTAAGAGCATCTTTTCAGTGTTGGCATCACAGGTCAAAGCCTTGGCTGACAGAGTCAGTGTCTCCTATCAGCTGGAGATTCGTGTCTCAGAGGAATTATCATCTGGAATTACCATCTCTCTCTCTTCCCCCCACCCCCCCCCTATTTTTTCCAAGCCTACATTATAATTTCTAATTTAAAGAAGGTTAACGAATGCTCTGAAGTGGATGGTAGGTCAAGGGAAGTAATTCCTGTGAGGAAGCAAAGGTGGTGACAGCCACGAGTTAGTAAGACTTGCTTCACTTTGTGCTCCCTCCTCTTTATCTGATTATCTCCAAGTGGGTCAGATGAGGGTCTGTCTGTGCTGCAGCCTGCTCTTTAGCACAGAGAGCTGAGCCACCTTTCTCTGTCCTGCTCAGGCTCTCTCACAGCCAGACTGTGCCTGAGGTGACAGAGAGGTGCTTGCACATCTCGTGTGCAATCTCTGCTGGGTGTCAGAACCCATCCCTTCACAGGGGCTTTGGGGACATCAGGGAATCATAGGATGGTTTGTGTTGGAAGGGATCTGAAAGACCATCTGATCCCAAACCTCCTGCCATGCCAGGGACACCTTCCCCTGCCCCAGGCTGCTCCAAGCCCCAAGGGCCAACCTGGCCTTGGGCACTGCCAGGGATCCAGGGGCAGCCACAGCTGCTCTGGGCACCCTGTGCCAGGGCCTGCCCACCCTCACAGGGAACAATTCCTGCCCCAGATCCCATCTAACCCTACTCAGTCTGAAGCCATTCCCTGTGTCCTGGCCCTGCAGCCCTTGGCAATCGTCTCTCCGCCTCCTTGCTGGGGCTCCTTCAGGCCCTGCAAGGCCACCCTGAGCTCAGGCCAAAGCTTCTCCTGTGCAGGCGGAACAATGGCAGCTGTGGCAGCCTTTCCTCCCAGCAGAGCTGCTCCAGCCCTCTGCTCATCCTGCTGCCTCCTCTGGGCTCTCTGCAGCAGCTCCAGGTGCTCCCTGTGATTTCCCTTATCTGCAGCCCAGCACAGGGGGGTTTCTGCATCCCAGCAGCCCTGGACAGGGCTCTCCAGCCTCTCACCCACCAGATGATCCCAGGTGGGTTGATTTCCTTTGTGGGCAGCTCAGTGTGAGAGGTGAACAACTGAGAACAGACCCAGTTTGGTAATTTTGAAAAGTCTGGTGATACTGTTGTTGTCCATGAATTTTTCTGAAAATAGATGAAAAGAGCAGTAACTCTGAGGGAGATTCAAAAAGCTGAACAACAGAGCTGTCAGCTAAGCAGTTTCTGGGATTACAGTGCAGAAGGATCTGAGAAGGACAGCAAGGCAGATTTTCTGGCCAGGAGAGTGATATTCACAGTATGGGATCCACACTTCTACTGGGTGACATTTAGAGGCTCACAAATGGGCACAAATCGGGTGTGCCAGGCTCTTGTAGGCAGCCTTTTAATCACTTGCTGTCTTTTTAGGGTAGTGGTATTGGGGAGGAGGGGAAGCCACAGGTGAAAATTGTGAAATGAGACACTAGAAAAATCTGATGCTGAATGCAACAGTGACATTCATTTCTCTGCATGAGCTCTGCACTGGTTTAGGTGGGGAAATCTCCTGCTTTAGCAGCTCAGCATTAAATCAGAGCAGTTAGGATGTGCCTTGCCCTCTCATACCCCAGTTGTTCCAGTTGTGGCAGCATGGACATCACTGCAGATGGCAAAACCCCCTCTGGAAGTGAGGAGGTGTGGAGGCTTCACATTGTCCTGACTTGATTCCCATCAGCACATGAACTATTCAGTTCAAAACCTTCTTTTTCAATTTGCCCCGAAACAAAAGCTCATTTTTCTCTAGCTGGTGTCACTGTTGGTGCACAAGGCGTGAGTTAAACTCTGTGGGGAACCCAAAGAGTATAAATTATGATAAAAAATCCAACCAGCTGCCATTCCTTAACACAGGACTCCTTGGACAACTTTGAATGCTCAAATTTTAAACCCAGCTGTTACCAAAGTTGGATTCAGGGGGAGATGTCCCCACCCACATTCACATTCACATTCCTTGAGGACTTCTGGCAACGGAGAGAAACACTTAAACAAAATTAACAATATAAAACTAGAAGTCTGAGCACCACATTTAAAAGATTGGCCTAGTAGTGGGAATAGTCTTTTTTAAAGTGATGCAAAGTATTAATTATTTGGGATACACTATCATCAAAAAAGCTGCAAACCTTTTTGGTTTTGATTTGTTTTGTATTTTTTTTCCTTTAGGTGTAGCTCTGGGGTTTAGAAGAGCATTTGCACATTTTCTTGCCTCAGGAATAAGTGTGAGGAGAATGAATTATTCTCTTGTATTCACACCTGCCAGTACCCACGGCAGCCTTGTCTTGATGGGAGCCTGCAACTCTCACAAATGTCAGTGACAAAATGCTTACCTAAGGAGGAGGAGGGAAAAACCAGCACAACATCCAGTTCTAAGAAAAAAAAAATTCAGAATCCACCAAACAAACAAACAAATAAACCCTCCTCCAAAACAACCAACAAACAAAAAACCAAGCAAACAAAAATAGCCTTTTTCAAATCTGCACTGGCTTGGCAGGGAGCAGGGTGGCTTTGGTGATGCTTTTCACCTTGCCATGGAAATGGAGGTGCAGGTAGCAAAGGGTTGGGATTTGAGGGAAAGGATGGACGAGAAACAGAAATTTATTCAAGCCATTTTTCTCTGTGGCTCGGGAACTAAAGCTTTCCTACTTCTTTTCAGTCCTGAATAAATGCATTTGCTTCATGGGCTCACATGCATATTATGCATAATCCTTTAGATATGCTTGCCAGCTGTGTGGTAGAGATATGGGCTGCTGGGACTTTGCTACATTAAAAATGGTGGAGATGCTTCACCAAGAAAAGAACAGAAATGGAATAATTATTTGCATAATCTTTCTAGAGTCACCTAGATTTCTTGAAAGCAGCTTAACATGTTTGGAATAATCTATTAGGGAAATATTAAGGGGAAAAATATCCCCTTTTCCTACGGACCACATGTATTTTTATTTTTCTCTTGGTCTAACGGATTGAAATTGCTTTATTCTCATTTTAAGAATGATTTATTTCTTGAGAATAGCTTGTATTTTTAAATACTGTAGGTTCATTCGCTTCCTACAGAATAACAGGGAAAAAATTAAGATCTTCTGCCAAATGAGCTCACAGCGACTTATTTTTACCACATATATTTTTTTCCAAATATTATTTCTTTTTCACTTGGTATTTATGACCTTTTGTTCTTTGTTTGTGATGCTTTACCTGGAAAAGAACGTCCACATCTCAGCAGAATGTCAGGAAGAAAGTGAACACTATGTAGATATGTAATCTCCACCATATTTAGCTAATTTGCTTTCTTACAATAAGGACTGTTTGTGTAAAAGCCTTTATTTTTATTGTCTATCTAAACCATCATTCTCTCCCTTGTTGTTTTGTCTTCCTCCCAAACCCCCTTCCCCTTCCTCCCAGCACTTGAGATGAAAATTAAGTCACAGAGGAGAGATATTTTTTCTCCCAGTTTTTCAGGTCCCTGTGTAGTTTTGGCTCAGAGAACATCTGTTCTTCCAGAGAAGGAACAAAAAAATCCACATTTTCCAATATTTTCAGGGTCTGTTTTTTTGCTTGCAATGTAAACATCCAATATTTACAGTCTAAATGTCCAGCAGAGCAATGTAAATATCCAATAACAAACCAAAATAGATGTACCTCACAGATGTTATTTTTTAATAAAAAGGTGTTCAAACACTTTGGTGAATTGATAAGATGGGGCTCTGTGGATAAATAAAGACAAAATGCTCTGCACAGAAACACCATCACTTTAATCTGTGCTTCTACTGAACGTTGTGTTGTGGCATTATATTTCTGTATTCCCATGAAAATAAGGATAAAAAGGGCTGGTAGGTGCTTTTTAATCATCTCAGTAGGTTTCAAATCAAACAGCTCTTTAAGAGTGCTTGGAAGCATAAAACAATTGTCTTATCTCCATCAGATGAATCCTTTCTTGCTTTCAGGAGCTGCATCACAGGCTCTACAGCTTACCTGAACCTGCTTGATTTGTCAGGGTTAATCTGTTTATAGGCTACAGTTTTGTTTGCCCAAGAAAGTTGCATTTATTTTAATAACAAACATTTTTATGCCCATTAGCTTGCCCGGTGTTTGAGACCATTTGAAATGTGTTTATTTTTGTTCCTCGATCGGTTGGGAATGAGAAAAAATAAATAAATCTGATTTAAATTTGTATGTGACCTCGAGTTCCTCGCACTGGCTAAGGAAAACAGTATGAAATAGTAAAAATAAAAATGATAGGGGAAGTCTGTGATATCATCCACTAAGAAGAAAGCCTTGAAAATAACTATTGCAGTCCTTTAGAGCTATTGGAATCTGAGGAGGAGTGAGGAATTTAGAGGCAATGAATATTCCTTTGTCAATGGAAAAAAAAAAAACCAAACCCATTTTTTTTTCCAGGCTTGTGAGATGGTGTTACAAACCATCCAGTAATGAAAACAAAAAGTAAAAGATGTAAAATGTATCTTCGTGTCCTCATAAAATTTTAAGAAAAATAAGTTTATGGGGTAGTTAACATCCTTTATAATACAAAGATAATTATAGCTTTTATTGTAACTGTAACATATGTGAGGATGTTTGTTTAAGTCCCCAGTTGTCAGACATCAGGTTGAAAGTTTTTAATAGCCTCTGGGTATCAACTCTACAGCCTCGGGCTGCTGTTTGTAATTTAATATGAGTAATTTCTTATGAAGAGAGAAAAAACAAGAATTGCCCAGTAGCTATGAAAGCGCATTTACATTATAATTATTAGGCACATAACAGCTCAAAAATAGATAAAAGGAATTTTAGAGTAGCATTGGCAGTAGCAATAGTATCATCTGCTAAGATGAAGCAGGGAAATGGAGCTCTAGAGAAATTACTTGTGAGGGGAGCAGTGGTTATAGTCAAAAGGTCATCCCCATCTCAGCTGCTGACTTGGTTTTAATGCAAACCACTCAGGGGAAGTTGTGTGTACCTTAGAAATATCATCTTTCTGCACTCTCTGAGGCTGTGTGGTGATAGGAGTGCATCAGAACTAGAGGGGTTTTCAGGGCAGACTGCTCTGGCACCAGGACATCTGCAGGTGATTTCTAATTTTGCTTTTTTTTTATTGAATGTTTCCACTTTTGGTAAACTGGTTTTTAATTAGAAACAAATATTGCGAAGTACGTAGTGGTCCTCCCCTGGAAACTCAGTCCTGTGAACCAGACTTCCCAGAAGAGCTTGGCACTCAAGAGCAGCCACCTGGATCCCAAGTTTGCAAAGGGTTGGTGTTCACTGCTCTCAGCAGAACAGCTGAGAAACTTCTCCATGACTGAATCTTTGCTGGGACTGATTATTCCTGTGGAGATGCTGGCATCTCCAGGTATTTCCTCCACTTTTTAATGTCTCAAAATCTGAGATAAAATCACCCAACTGGCCTCCTAGGCAGTTAAGAAGATGCCAAAGGTTTGCTTTCTGTACGTGATGCAGATTTACCTCGTGTGTGGCATCCTAAACAACCACAGGCATGAGAGTTTCTTGGAGTGTTCCCCGTGGTTATTTCTCTCCTCTGCCTCCCCCAACATTTTCCTTGTAGTTTCTTCTGCACCAATCATACCTCACAGTCCTGAGCATGTGTCCTCAAGAGACTTCTGAACTTCTGCTCAGGGTCCTCATTCATGATGGATTTTTGGGGGGGATTGGCTTTTATTTACTGGCTTTCAGAAATGTCTGGACAATATTGTTAGGCACAGGGTGGGATTCTTGGGGTGTCCCATGCAGGGCCAGGAGTTGGTCTGTGATTATCCTTAAGGGCCCCCTTGCAAATCAGGATATTCTAGGATATTATGAAAAGTCTCATGGTGCACTTCCACCAGCTGATGTAAGTTGATATTTTTTGTCCTCTTCCTGTTTCCTGCCCTGGACACCCAACAATTCATCAGTGCCAGTCTTTCCTGTGGGTCCTGCCTGCTGGAGCAGCTGTGCTCACAGATATGTGCCTGTCCATTTTTAAGAAGTTTATCCCACCCCTGGTGCCCTGAGAAGGAATCATATCCTTTTCCAGGTCATCTTATGAAAGCACTGCTGACCACGCTGCTGGAGTGAAGCCTGTGCTGAAACTCCAGTTTTTTTCTGTCACTGTGAATTCTGCAGTCTGCACCTGCTCCTGTCAGGACCCTGCAGAGGGAGGCTTGTAAGGTCTCCAGGTCCTGTGTGATTCCATGATTCCTCAGGGGTGTGGTACACAGTGGTACGTGGCTGTGCATTACCTGGTTACAACACAAAGAGAAACTGCTCCGTACCCAGGGGATTTAAGAATCTCTATCTTTAGAGAGCAATATCACCACTAAACCTCTTAATTTTGTTTTATTTTTGCACAGCCATAGCCAGGACACATTTTTTCTAAGGCTTGAAGAGCTCAAATGTGTCCATTTCTTTCCTGCAGTGAATCTGTCCTAATGCAGCAATGACCTGGGGGAAAGCACATCCAACAAGGCAGTGAAATCTGCAAGTGCACATCTGGGGATGCCAAGGGGGCAATAACATCCAAAATTGCTGGAATAAAATAGGAGGCTGTGGCAGAAAGATGATGCATGCAATTCAGTTCAAAGTGCAATGAAACTACAAAGGAAAATCCAGGAGCAAATAAGATTTTTAAAAGATGCTTATCATAGCAGCCTAATCAAGATAATGGGATTACTGAGCAAACCCTTTAAAATCATTCTCACAGATATTACACACCATTTGTCATATCATTAAATGCAATTTGAAAATGGCTGTCAGGTATACAGCAGGGTCTGTGTTCTTTCTCTGTGTGGAATTCTCATACAATTTAAATAGAAAAAAATACAAGTGCTGCTGTTCAGGACATAGAATCAGACTTAGGGAGGCAGCCACAACCCCTGCAGGCCCTCAGTACATGATTAAGGGCCTCCCTGCACTGAACTCTTCATTCTTTAATTCAACTCCACCTTTAATAACATTTGCAAATTCTTTCATCTACTCTGCATCTTTAATAAGAGACTCTGAGTAGTAAAGCAATCACTTTTGACAAGAATGAAAGCAAATTTGCTTCAGTTTTGGGTGGTTTAAGGTTACACACAATGAAAGTGAGCAGCACAGAAAGGTTTTGCTTGAAGTCCCTTCTTTTCTTCAAGTTTCCAAGACACACCTGTCTTGAAAAGCTCAGTCACATAGCTATGTCATGTCAAGCAACTGTTTTCTATTACTGCTAACAGAGACATGAACGTATTTAAGTGAGATAAAAACAATTCAAATTCATGTTGACTGGATGCTTCTGTTACTCAATTCACAAAAAGTTTGAAAAAAATACAATAAAACTATGGAAAAAAATTATGTACCCTGATGCAATGAATTTTTTTTAACAAATAGCACACGACACCTTCTAAACGAGATGAAACCATAGAGGAAGATAACCAATAACCACTGCTTCAATAACCTTCAATAAATGACCTTCAATAACTTCTGTGGGGTTGTTGATTTGCGTTTTTAAGGGGCTGTCTAGCAGAGATTTGAACTTTTTAGTTGCACCCTTGATGAGTGATTTTAGTGTGTGCTGCACTCAGTTGAAACTCTTCCTCTCATTTTGGGGTACATCTTAACATCATAGGTGCATTTGAGTTGCCTGCTGTCCTCATTCCTTCCTTTTAGAATGGGAAGAGCATCAAGAACAAGGTGGTCAGATATGTGTGTTTACTTTAGGATATTATGTTGTTTTCTAGTGTTTGGTAGAGGACCTGTAATTCCCTATTTCCTGAAGCCTGGGAATCTGCTTGGTGGCCCAGCCTGGAGAAGAGCAGGTTGTGTGGACACCTCAGAGCAGCCTTCCAGTGTCTGGAGGGGCTGCAAGGATGTCAGAGAGGGGCTCTGCATCAGGAACTGGAGTGACAGGACAAAGGGGAATGGCTTCAAATCAAAAGAGGTGAAATTTAGGTCAGGAGTTAGGAAGAAATCCTTCCCTGGGAGGGTGGGCAGGCCCTGGCACAGGGTGCCCAGAGCAGCTGTGGCTGCCCCTGGATCCCTGGCAGTGCCCAAGGCCAGGTTGGCCATTGGGGCTTGGAGCAGCCTGGGACTGTGGAAGGTGTCCCTGCCATGGCAGGGGTGGAGCTGGATGATCTTTCAGATCCCTTCCAACCCAAACCATTCTATGGCTCTGTAATTTAGCATCCTCCAATCACCTACTGGATTACTGGATTTTGGTTGCTTGCCTAATGGTGGGAAAGTCAGCCACGGCTGTTTTGTTCATGTGTGCTGTGAAAGAGTCTGGAGCCACCAATTGCTCAACTGAGTGGTGTCTAGGAAAAATAAAAATCTCTGCAACCCTCTATTAGCATAATGTATGACTTTGCTGCAGCATCAGATTTGTTTGAGACATCCCAGGGGATGTGGAGTGTGCCTGTATGATATGGGAAGGAAGTTTTTGTGTCACCAGCCTTCTTGAAATTCTGTTTGAATTCAGTTGTAGCTCTGTGAGCACCTACACACAGAAGGTCATGCTGCTGTTCTCATTAGGGCCTGTCATGTAATTAGCTGCAACTGTTTAGAAATACTGATGTCAAGTCTCTTGTTTGCTATGGGAAATTTGTCACTGCTGAATTAACTGTGGGCAGGAGAAGCTTTACAAAGGTAACCTCCATATTGCTGCTTGAAGAGTGCTTGAGACAATTCTGAGGAAAGCAAATATGCCTAATTACCAAAAAATCAATTACCAAAAGAATCACCTGGGTGCCCAGCACAAAGTTTTAATGGGAATGAAATTGTCTAGGTAGAAGAAATCACTTCAAATATGAGAGGACTTTTTTTTTTAATGTGAATAGCTACGAAAACGATTTACCTGAACTAATCATTATAGGTCAGGATCAAAATGTGAGAGATACTTCAGAGTATAAAAAAATAGATTAAATTATTAAAAAAGGAGTAATTTGTGTAAGAGCAGCTCAGGACAGAGGAAGTTGACTAATGTAATGCCACAGAATTGCCATTATAGGATGATTGCTGTTAATTTTTTGATTACCCAGTAATAGAATAAGCAGTACAGTGATTAACTGGCTCATAGAAGAACAGGGAGCAGTTAATCTGAAGCAGTGCTGTCATAAAATCCAGAAAAACTCCGAGCTGGATTGCTGCAGATAAGTGGCTGCTGTGGATGCTATGTAGGGCACAGGAACCAAGGCAAAAATGAATGTAGGCCCAGCAGGAACCCAGAGCAAAAGAGTTAAACAATTCCTGGCCATTATGGTGCATTGTTGTGTCAGAGGTTTGAAAACAGTTGTGTAACAAGAATCTTTGGACAGCCTTCCATGCCTACTGTTTTAAATCAATCTTTTTTGTTGCTGAACTGAATGGATTGTATATGCAGAACTAATTCCTCTGGAAATCTGCCTGTTGGGATTTTTTTTTTTTTTTGCATTCTGATCAGAAGCGGCGTGACAAAATCAGTAATTCCTACCTGGCCATGGTTTGATAAGCAAGCTGGGAACAGGAGAAAGAGGAGATTTATTTTTGCTTTCTTTCACATTGTCACAGGATGGGTCAGGCTGGGAGGGACCACAGTGTGTCACTGGTGCCACCTCCCTGCCCCAGCAGGGCCATCCCAGAGCACAGGGCACAGGGCTGTGTCCAGAAGGCTCTGGAATATCCCAGGGAGGAGACTGCCCAGCCTCTCTGGGCTCTGCTCAGGGCTGGGCACTGCCCAGGGCACAAGTTGTGCCTCCTGGGCAGGGGAATTGCTGGGCTCAGGCCCTGCCCGTGGCTCTGGGGCCATTGCTGGGCCTGGAGCAGAGCCTGGGGCTGCTCTGCCCTCCCTGCACACAGGGACAGACAGACAGGGACACACAGGGACAGCCAGGGACAGCCAGGGACAGCCAGGGACAGCCAGGGCTGAGGCCCCTCTCAGCTGGGGCTCCTCTCCAGGCTGAGCAGCCCCAGCTCCCTCAGCCTCTCCTGGGCACGGAGATGCTCCAGGCCCTTGCTCAGCTCCAGGAGCTCCTGTCCCTGCTGTGCTGAGGATCCAGGGCTGGACACAGCAGCCCAGACTCTTTTAATTTAAGGAAATACTTTATTTTAAATAAATGTTGTGACCATAAAGTAGGGGTTTTTTTACACTTTCATCCATCAAATTACACCATCAAATTTATTTGATTGCCTTCAAATTAAGAGGCCATATATAGGTCATTGCAGCATAGCTGAGAAAGCAGCTGAATTTCTGCATGCCAGAGGTACCATTCTGTTGACAGTAAAACATTCTTGGTTTCTGTCACTTGAGCCCAGCTGGGGGTAAGAATCACCTGAAACTATAACCTTGCCTGATTTGTGTACTTTGTGCAGTTGTTATTCTGTCTTGGCAGAAGAAGTTGCCACCTTCCTCCTCCCCGTTGCCATCCTCACTGGAAGAGCAGAGACAAATAGTCCTCCTCTTGCCACACATACAATAAATCACCCTGACCCAAATTTCTTCTGAATGATGAACCCTCTGCTGGAAACATCTCTGAAACTCACCTTTAAACCTGAGTTTTGGGGATACAGATGAAATACTGGCTGATGGCAACCAGGAAATTGTAGAACACCACTCCCAGTGGCGAAATTCCCCCCAGCTCAGTGCCAAGAACCTGCAGTAAGGCAAAACTGAAGGGCCCCAGCTGATGGCAGAAGGTGACACTTCAGATGTTGTACTCAACTTATTACATCACACCTGTCCTGCTCTTGCAGCTGCAAGTCTGAGGGGAAAGTGCTCTGCTAAATGAGCCTCACATGATGTTTAATTCCAAGCAGCAACAAGGGCAGCTTTGAGCACTGTCAGCTTCAGAGGTGTGTTGCACTGGTTGCTTAGGTGACTGTTAAATACTCAAAACCCTGCTCTGTTTGTGCACTCCAAGCTGGTGGCAGCTGTGGATCTGTTGATCAAGCACTTATACCTGTGTGCACTGAGACAGAGTCTGCTGGCACAAAACTCTTTCAGAAATAGTGCAGGTTTCATATTTACCTTTGCTAATCTGTGTGCTTGGGGGGTCATACTGGAAAAGGGGATGAGCAGGTGTTGGTGGGAGCAACACCACCCATGCACAAAGGAACAACCTGGAAGGTCAAAACACCCCATTTTGAGGTTCATGTTTTGGTGGTATTTACTTTTTATGGGCCTATATGAAGGCAAGATTAAACAGCTTTGCTTTTGAGAATGTAATTTTTATAGCTTGTCTCCTATTACCTTTCTAAACTCTAAATTTCCTTCGAAGAGATGATTCATTTTTTGTACATGAAACCTCTATTAATTTTTTTTTCTTCAAATCAGATTTGTGGAACATGGAGCACTCGTTTTATTTCCAAGTGATGCAACGTATTATGAAATATATACAGGAGATAAATATTTACCTTTATTAATTGTTTTAACTAGTACATAAATGGAGAAGGAAACAAAATCTCTGCCTTGCAACTTTTCTTGTTTATGATTTTCTAAGTCTCTGGACATCTCTTATTTTTTAAAACTACATTCTTATATTCCTTATTTATTCCCTTAAACTGTGATTTCTATCTACAAACACTTTCAGGCCTTATTTTCTTATTGTTGCAAAGTAAACCAGAAAATTTTTATAGTAAAGCGCAAATTTTATATGTTAAGACAAAATGGTATTTTGAAGCACCAGTTCTCAACTAATGGCACCTAAATTTTGCTTAGTTTAATAGAAGAAATTAAAATTAGAATGGAATTTTATGGAGATAAAACTGCGTTGAGGAGGGCTCATGTAAGTGCTGTCTCTGTTGTCCATCCATTGAGAAGACTAAAATGGGCTTTGGAGCATTCCTGCAAAAACAGAAGGAAAATCAGAATGTTCTGCCTCTTGTCTGATCTCCTCTGTTCCTTCAGACTGATTTTGATCCCACATGATCACGATGTTGCACCTTTAAGCACCACATACAACGGTTTTGCCACTCAGCTGCCATTGCCAAGAATCATAAAACCATATAAAGTGGTTGGAAAGGACTGTAAAGATCTCCCAGGTCCAACCTCCCTGCCATGGGCGGGAAAACTTCCACTGGATGAGATTGCTCAGAGCTCCATCCAGCTTGGCCCTGAAGGCCACATTTCTAATAAACAATAATAATAATAATAATAATACTAATAAATGATAAACCACGTGGTGGGTGCATACAAGCCACATAGGAAGAGATACCTTTAACAAGCAGTTTAAATACTTCAGTAATTTAAAAAAAAAAAAAAAAGTAGAAAATCAGGATAGGATGAAAATTCAGGGTAACACAGAGAACTTGGTGGCCTGGCAAATTGTATGGACTTGCCACAAGGCTTTTAGAGGAAGAGTTCATAGTGCAGTCCATACTGAGCCCGTTCAAGGACCTTATTTCAGATCAGGAGGAGAAGGTGCATTTTCTGCGGTGCTGACAATGCCTTACCTGTGAGGCTGGGTGGAACTGACCCTTTTCCTGTGGTCACACAGCAGCTGGGATGCCATCTGCATGGTCTGGGGTGGCAGCTGCTCGCTGGGGGAAGAGCAAACACTCTTTTTGCAGCAGGAGAAGCAAAAAGCACCTTTCAGTCGTGTTTGCTTTACCTTTCCCAGTGTTTGCAAACAGCAGATGTGTTCGGGAAGCTCAGAAAGCTGCCTGGAAGGGAAGAAGTGTGACTCAGTGTGTGACAATTGGTTTATAACTTTGAATAATAATTTTAAAAAGTCCATGCCCCTAAAAAACAGCATTAGAGGAGAAAAATCAGGCTGAGAACGTGTCCCTCATTATGAGCTATTTATTTCATACTGCACTTATATTTTTATTTAGAAGTCAGTTTATCACAGATTTGTCTCACAATTCAAACTACACAGTTTAATCTATATATTTAGAATTTCTTTACTAGTCTATACATTGAATACTTTAACACATTCTTATATTTTCATTTACTAAAACCACAGAAATCTCTATTGCAATCTTACCAAAGTGTGTTAAAATAGACAGTTATTGTTCCCATCCTTGCAAAAAAAAACCTATAATAGCCAATATTTTCACCTCAGAGACTCTTTCAGAGAAACTGAAAATTTTGTAATTTCCTTTTAATTATCATATAAATTAGCTATGCTTCTGGGAAGGGTGGAGTTGGAGAGTCAAATTGTAAAGGTTTTGATTATTCCACTTGGCTGTTAATATTTCAATGTTAGCTGCCATCTGTAGAAGAAAATGAGAGTGTGAAAATTCCTGCATATTCAAATGCCTCAGGGACAGGTCAGGAAATAAAAATTGAGGCAATATTTAGCCATTGCAGGGCCATGCTATAAATTACAAAGTATTAAGAAGCACAATCTTCTTTGTGGCAAGGCAAGACTAAAATGAAGGCAACAAAAGTCTACTTCAGCATCTTGTGCTGCAAGCAAGGACATAAACTTTAACATAAAGTGTCATCAACTTTATTGAAAAATTACCAGCCTTGCAGATTTTTAGCACCTAAATCGAAATTTTCAGTACCTCATTTGGAATAACCTGAACTGGTGGTTGGGGAGGTGGATATATTCCTCACTCAAAAACTTAAAAAAAATCAAATCTAGATGGAAAGTGCAGGGTCTGCATCATCTTAGTGGTTGCCCCTCTGATTTGAAGCATTGGAAGTGAAAGTTTTTCTCTTTTCTTTGTTTTTGAGTTTATTTTCTAACAAAACATGTGGTGGCCAAAGGATCTTCCTCAGTTTCCTGTGATCCACAAAAACTCCATGTACAGTTTGAGGCCCAACATTAATTTCCTGTTATGAGTGTGAGGAAATTTCCAACTACACACTTGGATTGGGGTTTTTTTGCTTAATTTTTGCAGTCCACAGCTGCTTAAAGCAACAGAAATGCTCCAGCCCCCCAGGGAAAGGTAAAAGGACAGCATTGTGCCTTAAGGACATTATAAAACTCAATTTTTTTTCCTCTTCCCTCTGCCTCTCTCCACATTTTTTGTAGTGCCTTCTTCTCCAGCATCCTCTGAAAACTTTGGAGGCAGCTGATGGCTGATGGTAAAAAGTAAGAAATAGAAAAAAAAAAAGAAAGAAAGAAAAGGGATTAAGAAACGGAACTAAGAAAAGTTTAAAAGGGATGATGGGAAAAAGAAATAGGCAGGTCTGTTATGTCAACACATCAACAAAAATATAAAGGTTGGTAGTCCTAGAGCAGGAAATGGTATCCAGTTCCTGCTGGAAGCTGAATGGGAAGTTTGGAGTGGAGAGCAGTCAGTTTTTAGAGAGACAAGGGAGGGGAAAAAAGAAGAGATTGAATGAGCTTACCTTTTCCCTGCTGATTTGTGAATTCTCTGGGAAGGCTGCTATTTCCTTTCTCTTTTGAAGCTGTTAAATTGCACAGAGAATGGCAGGAGTTGGTGTGCAGCTGTCATGGCACCAAAAAGCCACAGTCTGCAGAGGAGGATCCCTCTTGGGCCGGTCAGTGTGGGATTTAGCCCACCACACACAAACATCTACGTGGGAAATGCCTGTCCCTGAGCCTTTTTAGCTTCTCATTGCAAAACAAGAGAAACAGACATTTCTAACATGTGATTTTTGTTTTCAAGAGTAAGACATATCAGTTTGGTAAGAGAAATCATTCTCTAAAATCATGTGTGTTTATCCATCTGGTGTCAAGCAAGGCTGGACTGAAGAGCTTCAGGCACAGACATTAACAGTGAAGACACGGAATATGAGAAGATATGAATCCTGGTTTTGTGCCTAATTCAGAGGAGTCATGATTCCCTTCACGAAGAAGGGATCTCCTGACTCCCCTTGAAGCATTGTGAAGGACAAGATTTCCTGATTTTCTTTCTGGCCCCTGTGGGAAGGCTCTTGTGCCAATAAAATTGTTATGGAAAGCCACATTACTCGTGAGAAAAAGGCTCTTTGGCAAACAGAGTACTCAGCCTCAGTCTGCCTGAGTTTACATCAGTAACTTCATCAGTAATCCCCTAATGAATGCCAGGGAAAAATATTTCATCTCCTGTGTTGGGCCACGGTTACCCCAATTGCACAGATTTTGGTAATGGCTGCAGGTGATTTGAACTGACAAGTTTAGAGGCAGTGATACTTTGTGAAACCAGCACTTTCCTTTGGAAGTGTAATTTGATTGTATAATCCAAAGACAGCTGGAGGATATTGAATTTCCTTGCTACTTTAGAATGAACTATGAGGCAATGTGGTGGCCTCAAGACACTGTCATTGCTTGAAAAAAAAAAGAAAAGCAATTCCCAGAATATTTTGAATGTGTTGTGGTTATTTGTAATAGGTGCTTGTTTCTTTAGCAGAAACTTTTAGGAAGTGGTTTTGCTTGAAGGAGAATCTTTTGAGGAATGTAGTGGAGAGCAATGAGCAGTGGCAGGAACAACGTGTGGTGAACTGTCCATAACCCCCGTTCCCCATTTCTCTGCACTGCTGTGAGGGAGAAGGTAGAGCTGGGAAGGAGGGGAAGGTGTTTTTAAGGGTTTATTTCACTTCTCATTATCCTGCTCTGATTTTGTTGGTCAAAACTACAATTAATATCCCCAAGCTGAGTCTGTGTTGCCCATGATGGTGTTTGGTGAGTGATCTCTTTCTGTTTTCATCTCAACCTGTGAATTTTGCTGTATTTTCTCTCCTCTTTCCAGCTGTGGAGGGAAGTGATAGAAAGGCTTTGGTAAGTGTGGGGCATCCATCCAGTGCCCACCCACTACACCATCCCTCACGGGCAACCAGTGATTAATTAAATTGTCCCTCTTTTAATGAGCAGACTCTACACTAAAGACCCCCTTCTCTTTAGATTTCCTCGCTTCCAAGCAGCAAACCCAATCCAAGCCCTCGCATGCAGAAAAACATCTGTTTGCAGAGAATAATTCCTCCCCGGTGTTTGTCACATATTTATTTTGTCTCAGCGCCATAAAAAGGGTTCTTGTTGCTGACTCGGAAGGCGCTCATTACAGAAAGACTTCACCTTTCAGCTGCAAAGGATGTTTCCTTGAAATGATAATGTAATGAGTGTTAGATCAGCCGTATGTAGCCGTTAGGCGATTCTTTTGATCGGCTGGAAATGCATTTGTTAAAAAGCTGCTTTATTGATTTCCTGGCTGGTTTTTTGTACTGTTTGGATCATCTGTACACACAACACACACATCACATTTTTTACCACTTCAAAGCTGTTAATAAATTCACACTGCTCAGGAGATTGAACACGAAATGGAGTGAATTCTTTCTATGGAGAACTGTGTTGTTCCAACTTTGATGGAAGGAGTCTCAGCAGCATGCTGAGTGTCTCCTTTAAAATATTTTTAAAACAATCTGCCACAAAGAGAGCAGAGTATGCTAAAGCAAATGAATATTGCTCCTGGGGATATAAACATAGTGAGGGGTTGTGATTAAGGTTTGAGTAAGTCCAGAGCAGAAAATATCGCTGAGCTTGTAGAGGCTCAGTATAGATCTTCTTCCCTTCTAACCTGCCACATTTACATTTCCCACTTCATTGTTTTTATGATGTGTTTGCAGTAAAAGTTTAGACACACTGAGTGTTGAAGTGAAATGTGCTTTTACTGCTAGGACTATGCAAAATATCTCTAGTAAACCACAGAATCAGAATCAAAGAGTCATTGAGGTTGGAAAAGACCTCCAAGACCATCAAGTCCAATCTGTGACACATCCAACCTCATCACTGAGCCCAGAGCACTGAGTGCCACATCTGGGCCTTGGACACTCCAGGGATGGGGACTCCAAACCTCTCTGACCAGCTCCTGCCCAGGTCTGACCACCTTTTCCAGGAAGAAATGTCCTGGGCTTTTTTGGCCTTGAATCTCTCACAGTTTCAGAATTAGGTGATTGCGTTTAAGTGTGTTTTGTTTGATAAAGCTTTAAGATATTTTATCTTTTTGTTTTTTCTTTCATGATGGCTTCAGTTTAGTGTGCTAACCTGCTGATATTCTTTTGAGATCACAAATCTGGGGAGCTCTTCTTGAATTATTTAGATGAGCCTTGTGACTGGAACTCTTACGGAACTGTTTTAACATCCACGTTGTAATTTGTCATTGATTCCCTGGCTAAGGACATTGATACTCCATTTCCTCCGAGTAGAGTTACTAACTTGTATTTAATACCAAGGTGGTGCCAGTGTTACCAGGAAACTTTTACACCTCTGTGATGTCTAAGAAATAAAATCTACAATTTGCTGATGTATTTACGAGGCCATTCAAATGATCATGCTGCTTGATTAAGTGCTTGGCTTTGGCTGAGTCCAGGGTAGGTTATCAAATCACAAGATGATGTCCTGACGTGAGTTTTAAGGTTTTTTTCAGATGTTTAAATTAAAATGCCCAAAATGAAGCTTTCCAGTCCTGTGAAATTATTGCAGTTATCAGGTATGAAATTGTGAAAATGAAATTACTCAAGAGGACTTAAGCATATTTTTGGTATTTTTTGCATAAATGTTCACATATGTTCAGCATCCAAGGAACCCTGAGCATGAGGAATAGAATAGAAATATTTAGCAGAAACCATTTAAATTTCCATACCTGAGTCCTCTATCTATAAAATAGAGATAATAGACTTCCTTGCCTCTCAAAAGGATTGTGAAAATAAATACATTAAAGATTGCAAAGAACTGGAGTATTATGGTAATTGATACCATATGCCCAACTAAGATAGCTGGGAACAATTTCTGAAGAGGCAGGAGTTTTATTCACAGATTCCCAGAATCATTAATGGAGTAAAGGACCTTTAGAATTCTCCTGGTCCAGCTCTCCATAAGGAGCAGGGCTGGAAAATCCTCCCCTTCTCAGTCTTGAATGTATGAATAGTAGGTATGTGCCCTTGGAAAAGATTGAGGGCCATTAAACAAGTGCTTTTTAAATTTTATTTCATTGGCAAAATTCAAACAAAGCCAGGTAAAAAATAGAACACTCTTTTCAATTCTTGAAAAGGTACAGTGAGCAATACAGGACATTTTCATGATTTGTTTCTTTCATTTGTAAAGTCTTCAATATTAAAGTTTTTAGATTAATGACTTGTAAAACTTGTTCAATGTTAAAATTCCTTGTTTATTTTTTCTTCAATTTGAGGAAAATCTAGCCTGAC
>WAAE01007634.1:0-44484 GCA_013400495.1 Nicator chloris
ACCTTTTGAACATTCAGTTGAAAGTCTTATGCCTGGTCAACAGTTTACATGTGCACACAATTCCAGATTCCTGTGTTATGTGATTGATGTCTGGGATATGGTACTTTAAGAAGTTAAACACAGAAGGAAGACAGAGCAGGAACACCAAGATGCAAATTATTTACAGTTTTTTCTTGCTTAGGGGTTTCGAGTTTTTTTTCACAGTCTAATAAAACCACTGTTTAACTCCTTTATGTCATATTTCTTCTTTAAAAAAGGTCGAGTTTTAAATGTTCTAGTTACCTTGCCTTGAGATGAGCAATAAGATCTCTTATTTTTCATATTCAAGCAAAACCGTGCAAAATGAATACAAATCCCAAAGCTATAAGTGAATGTCAATGCTACAGAACGCCAGAAGTCTGTTGGCAATTTGTGTGAAAATGTCCCAGCTGTGAGCTTGCTGGCTCAGGTGCTTCCAGCTGTGCTGCTGCTGCTATGGCATGAAGTGCAGTGCAAGCTGCAAGCTCTCCAAATCTGTGTAAATACTTAACTCAAAGCTGCACCGTGCCTTGGTGCTGTGTCTGCATGGCTACCACCCAATGCAGACAGTGCAGAGCTGCTTTTACAGTTTCTACATTAGTTGTAATCATCCTTTTTATTACTGTGTATTAGTAATACTAACGTAGTACCGTAAGGCTTTGTACCCTGCATGTCAGTACAAGCTAAAACAGGGAACATCAATTACTGTTCATTATATCTGTTGGTTTGGGTTTGCTTTTACTTGTGTTTTAGATGTCTAATTCCATATAAAATAAGATGCTGTGGCAGGTTGTCTCTGTTTAACAAGGTTAAAGTTAAAAATAGTCATAATGGCATAACTGAAATGAGATCCTTTAAACATGAAAAAAAAAAAAAGAAAAAAAGAGGTGTTTATTAAGATCCACTTATTTATCTGAAATTGTGATGCCTTGGTACCACTTTCCTACTATTCTCTCCCCACCAGTGATGAAGAATCAGATCATCACTGTGGGAAAGGATGAACTGTTTCTGCAACATACTTTTTTTTTTTTTTTTTTCCCTACCTTTGATCACTTAGTCCTTTCTTAATACCTGTTATTTAAACAAAATTCTAGGAAAGATTGAGATGATTCAGTCACTGTGCATTCCTGCTAAACCTTACTTGGTGGAGATGACTGATCTTTTACTGGGTTCTGTGAAGCACTGAATTTCAAATGTCACTGATAAAATGACCAATTTCTGTTTTGTCAAAACCTTCTCTGTCTTTAGACCTGCTTAATAGTGGTTTGGTTTTGTTTTTTTTCTCTTTGCCCTTCAGTATAGAGGTTGCTGGGAATGCAGGTAAAAGGAAAGACCCCCTTCTGCCACTATCCATCCTGCATCTTTCTTTAAGGAAGGAAAACATATTCACCTCAATTATTACGCTTTTGTTTTGGTTATGTCTGATAAAGTCCAGTAAGCAGGCTGTGCTTATTCATTTTCTACAAAAGAAATAAGTTTTCTTGATTGATCCCTTTATCTGTCTGTGAGGCACAAAAGAAAGTATTTCAGTTAACATCTACCTAACCATGACAATTTAGATTTGGAGTGTTCATTACATTTTGGAAATATGTTATTCACCAGCTCATCTTAACACTGCAGATGCTGTGTTACCAAGCACTCTTTTTTGTAAAATTTTTATGGTTCTGATGATGTTTCTTCTCCACACTTGACATGTTCTCAGTGAACAAGTTTTCTGTGATGTTCTACCCTATGCCATTTTGATGTCAATTTTTCTAGTTCCATGTAGATATTAAATACCTTCTGTAAACTTTGTATGGGATGTAGTGGGATCTTGTAAAAAAGAAATGCTCTAGATGTGCTAAAGTTACCTAGTATTTCTGTAGCAGCACAAAATAAGAGGCAATGTGTATGAAGTGGCTTATGCTAATGATTTCTCATGCTCTTACTCTCTTTACTTTGTTTTTTTCTGTCTCCCTTCATGCTCTCTGGTGCCTTCTGTTATGGCCTACTAAAATTTAGGTCCTATAGGTGCTATGTTACCAACAGCTCCCTAATATAGTCTACTTTTGGTTTTATACAATTTTTTTCATTATATGTATTTCAGCTCTTGGTCCCTAACTTTTCATAATGCCTTTCTGAAATTTCTTTGTGTTACATTATTTCAGTTTTTACTAAAAGAGTTGTTGGTTATCATTACATAATTGTTGATAAGAGAATACCTTTTGTTTTAATCCAGCACAGACCTTTCTCTTAAGTAATTGAAGGCTGTTCCACTGAAAAATCTTTGGCAGTGAGAAGACTCTAGCTGACCCTTTTCTAATTCTGAAATTGAGATAGTGTCTTCACGCATGAATTACAAACCTCATTTCAGAACAAACTGTTTATGTCGGGTCAGAAGATGTTTATTGGGAGTGTCTGTGTGTCTACTTTTCTATATAGTTCAAACAGAGCCTGCATTGCCCCTAGTAACTGACCTCAGGAAAATCTTACTGGGAAGAAAAAATCAAAACAATATTAACACATAGCAACTCCATTTAGATGGTAAATAAATGTACTCATGGATTCCTCTTTGCCTTAAGGCTTTCCTCAGCCTTAAGTCTGGCAGCAGAAGAAAGGGACAAATGAAGGAGAGAAGCAGTGCCTCACACATACCTGGCTCTGGACGTAGCTGGGCATGACAGGAAGAGGTGTTTTCGTACAAATGTCTCCCCATGCTAACTATTAATTTTGCTTTCCTCAGTGTGTACCTCTGAGCTCATCAGTCTGAGCAAATTTAAAATCTATATTCTTAGAATTGTTGAGGGGCACACCAGAGATGGGTGCCAGCAGAAGGCATGAACATGGAGCAGAATACAGTCCAAGGCTAGTAATTTCCACTTGGATACTCCTGAAGCCAGCAGCTGAAGATGAGGTATTAGCAGCCCACTCGAAACTGAGGACACCATAGTCTCAATCCAGGGAAAGAAAGGGAAGGGAAGTGACAAAGTTGAGGTTGAAAAAGCAGTATATCCTTCCTGCTAAAAGTTTATGGGAATAATTAAGACTATTTTCACTGCCAGGACCTGGTTTGGAAAACAGCCTTAATGAAGCTGCTTAATAAGAAGAAATGAGGAGCTGTATCTAAATACAAATAGAAATGACATGAAAACAGCTACTGAAGTCTCATAACTCTTGTAGCTGGAATTCTGTCAAAGAGATTTCTCTGGCATGACAATGGAGCTCTTACTAACATGCCTACCCAGTCTGACCTTCTGAATTCTGCTGAATTAATATTGATGCACACCAGGTTTATGATGTGAGAGGGACACCTGCCTGAGGCTTCTCCAGAGCAACCTTTTTTATGTTTATGGAGTATTACAGCCATGAGTGTTTGTCAGGTGGAGGATTACGAACCATTTTTTATCTTGGGACCACTGGAGTTTCTCTTGATTCTTCTCATTCATCCAGGACAAGGTGAATGCGATGACAGATAATACCTCCCTGTTTTTTTTCCTCTTGTGATCACTCTACTAGCCATCAGTCACTGCTGTTTGCCCTCTGTTCTTCAGGTTTCCATTTGACTATCCACAGTGTTAATTCCCATCTGGCTGGCCTTTGGTCAGCTCCTTTTTCCTTTCTACATTGATACCTTCCATGCCTGTGTTGAAAAATGGCACTGATGCTGTCATGAGACATTTTCTTTCTGCAGATTTTGGTCCATCCTCTTAAAAAAAAAAATGTTGGCTATCATAAGTCCCCAGTGACCTTCTTTGGGCTCCCCAAATATCCTGTCTTTTTGCACAATGATTATTCAGAATAATACCCCTCCTCACGCAATTTATTGATACATTTTTTCTTACAAAGTTCGGATGGAAAGACTACTCAGGGTATGGTGGGTCATTCTCTTAAAGACTTTTTAGTCCTCCACATAATTCAACTCCTCTAGTGCATTGTCATCACCCTGGGTTACTTTCTCCATCACAACAATTATGTCCTTCCTGTTTGCTTTCTTCAAACTGACAGAAGGTTTTCCAAGTCTCTGAACTTGGAAATGAGACCAATATTTCCAATCAATTCTGCCTGTTCTTTTAGAAATATTTCTATAAGTGATTTCATCAAAACCAACAAATGGAACTTCTTGTAAACAGTGGAGCAGAGTCACAGTACATGCATGCCTTCATCACATGTGGTCTGATTTTTAAACCACAGTGAATCCTTAAAAAAACTTGGTACAGTGTTTTCAGTCATTAATTGCGACAGCCTGCTCTAACAAGTTGGTTTTTAAAAGTCAAATCTCTCAACTGTGTTTCTTTGACTATGTTTAGTAGCCTATATTTAGAGAAGATTTTTAGCAACCTTTATGGCAGCCAAGGAAAGGAGACTGAAGAGAGACTGTGGAAGAACAGCATGGAGCTGTCACTGGGAGGAGGTGATTGGGTCTTCTGATCTGTGGCTACTCTTCAGGGGAGCTCTATGTGTTGTTCTGAGCATCTGTTTCACTATTGATTTCTATTGAGTGTTTTTTCTCTAACCCGTTACTTCTCTATTAAGCGTACTAACAAAGCTCCCAGTCATACAGTGAGAGCAAAGTTGACTTCCAAATAAAATAATTAAATTATTAAATTCATTTTGATGTTTTCGGGATATTGTCTTGAAAGCTTTGGTTGAAAGATGTTTTTCCTCTCTGGGAAAATATATTGCGCCCTCCACTGTTATCTCCAGAGTAATATAATTATCTATTTAATACTTACATGAGAAAAATGGCTCTTCAGACAATTGGTCATTCACATCTGTGACCACCAGTGAAGTGGACTTGCGAATGTCAACCTGCTCTAATTATGTGCTGCTGGTAGTGATCACATCAAGATTTAGTGTGGTATAGCAAATTAGAAACCCAAAGTCGGTAAAAATGACAAAGGTAGTTATGAACTATTTCATTCAGGGAGTGTCTTTCTCATCCTATTTCCCAGCTTTTATGGGGAAAAAAATTTGCAATGGCTGCAACCAAAAAAAAGAACCCAAAACCACAAAAAACCTCACACCTCAACAACCTAGAGGCTGCAGAATTTGAAAATATTAAAAAGAACATACTTGGAATGTGTCTCAAATTTTTGTGACTGAGAGAATGTAGATCCATAAAAAAGCCTTTGCATTTACGTCTCACTACATTAATTATCAAAAGTGGCTATATACATGTTCTTAATTATATCTGAATACCGACACATGTTATGTTGTAACATGTCTATATGCATATGTAATATATATGTAATAATACATGTATAATTATGTAATATGTAATTATATATGTATAATGTAGTATGCATGTATATGTAACACGTACGTTAACACTGCTAAACAGATTTCTAAGACCCAGCAGGATCTGTGGGGACAGGTTGTGCTGAGTGTTCAGAGAGCCCAATCCAGTAGGTCATTAGAAAACATACTTGGATCATCATGTAAAATGCTGCTGACAGGGGAGAAGATGGAGAAAGTATCCTCTATTTTAAATAAGGCAGCATTATTTGGAGAGATCATCTGCTGTGCTGGAAACTCTGGTTCCCTTACCTCTTCATCCTCTGTAGAGGTTTAAAGCCACATGTCCCGTCAATGCTCTAATTACCGAGCTCTAGTGATTGCAGTTGTCCTAACTGGGCTCTGTAAGCAGTCGTGGTTCCTTCAGTCACTGTTTCCTCCTGCCGTGCTTTATAGGAAATGGTTAGGTGCTTCACTCTTGAAAAAATAAGGACTCTTCAGTAAAAGTAGGTGCTTTCTTATTTTAAGGAATTAGGTACCAAAGACTCTGAAAGAGGGCATGTTAAGTCATAAGCTTCATGTTTGCTAATTTCACTGTCTCTGCACACACTGCTTTCTGTGGACCTTTTTCTGTTCAGTCCCCTTTTTGCAGCATGGCTGCAGCTTCCACCAGACAGAAGATCCCTGGGTCCCTGATAGCATAATTCTTAGTATAAGTGCAAATTTCTGTCTAAACTTCAGTCATCATTGAGCAGCTACTGCTCATGACAATCCTTCTCTTTTTAGAAGGGACACCTATGAAAGTCCTTCTCTTTTGGAAATGCCTACCACTTCTGACCGCTTGAATCAATTTTAAACATGCCCGTGTATGTCATATTTGACCATTTAAGAGACGTATTGAAGGCTTTGCAATAGCATATGGAAAGCCCCCAGGCTCACCAGCACTTACATCTGGAAAACACACGGCAGTTTTCAGGCCCGGGGGTATAAACTGCCATGAGACCTCAAGGGTTTAGAATAGGCCCTGGCAGTACAGACTACAGCATTTGAACTGAAGAAGATTAGATCATTCTGTCTGACAAGAGTTTGGGCACTTGTAACCAACCCCAACAGTGCTATTCACTAGTGGCAGACAACTAAGTGTGTTAAAATATTGCTGAAATAAAAATGTGTCAGAAATGGACACTGAAATGAGTATTTAAGGCACTGTAAATGTGAATTCTGATAAATTTCTTCCTGATGGGTCATTCAGGTACAGCTTTTAATTGCTCTTCGCAGAAAGATCGTTTTGACCTTAAGTCACATTTTCTTCTCCTTTAACATGCCCTTTTTTACATTTTCTTTCTTAAAATTAGTGCCTATAGTGTGTCTGTTGGTCATTCTCTTACTGTAGTTCATATGTAGTCTTTAAGGAATTTCAGTTGAGTCTGAATTTTTCAGGTGCTTTCTTAATGCAGCAGAGAAAGAAACTGAATTTCTGTTTCTTCCAACTCCAGTTTCACCCAGATGATGAGGATGGAAAACAGCAAGGTTTTCCTGGTGTGCAAGCATGTTCATTAAATTACATTAGACTTCTAAGTTACATTACCACTTGCATGAATGATTGTGATTGTGGGATCAAAGGCTCAAAGCTTTATGCATTTGGAAACCATGATTATGTTTCTGTCCTAGAACAACATAAAAATCTAAACATAAGATTCACTGGCTGATGGATAAATGACTGCATGGATTTAATGTGAATTGATCTTAAAACCAGGCAGAGATTATATTTATTTTTCTGTGCAAGAATCTGAGTAGAAGTGACATTGATCATAGTATTCAAACATAATTTCCCATAGAGCATTAAGGGAAAGTGACTTATTTTGTGTTCCATATACAGTGAAAATCTTTTACATGAGGCACCAAAAAGCACAAAGAAGAACAAAATACCACTACCAAGACTTGCTTTTCTTAACTGGAGCAGGAAACATTATTAACATACTTTGATTCTCCTTGAGACAATCATATTTCTGCATAGAAGAAAACATAAGTGAACAGTTACTTGCCCAAATCAAGAAACCTGGATTAGGAAACTTAACCGTTCAACCTAGCACATCAAAAATACTGGAAAAAATAATATCTATACAGGAACAAGCAGCATAAACTAGCAACTGAGTAAATTTTATGGGGTAAGGCCCTGGAGCACTGCATGCTGACAAAACTGACTCAACTAATCACTGGTAACCCCAAGTGAATTATGTTTTGACTTAAAAGATTTGAATAGGGGGTTAAACCAGAGTAATATTTCAAACATTTAAGTTGTGATTACCCTAGCCTAAATAAGTTCATAGATCTCAACAGTGGCAGTAAACAATTTGCCATTGTTTAGGCCATATTTATCATAGATCCATAGAATTTAATGACAGAAGGAAGCACTGGATCACACTGGCTGATGTCCTGTATGTCCTATTACCCAGATCTGTGAGTCTGTGTTATGTATGGTACAGATGCTTTTGCATGTGCAATAAATCCACTCCACTGGTCCCACCTTCTGCACGAGAACCAGGGGTATATCTTGTGCAACAGTTTCATCAGTCTTACTGCAACCAAGTGCTGGAGCACTTTTTGCAATGCAGTCCCCGCGAGCCCATGCTGTAAAATGACCCCATGGTGCACCTCATTCTGTTTCATTACCTACTATCTCTCTTGATCTGAATAATCCATGTCTGAGGAAATTTACACTTGACAAGCGTATGGTTTTCCAAAGAGGACACATTAGGCAACAGCTGTGGCTATTTTCTGTTTTTAATTTTTCTGATATCAGATTCTGAACACTAGTATACTTTTTTCTTTTCCTTTTAGTGTCAGATCTTCATTAGTATTCACTAATTTTTCCACTATAAAGACAGTTGTACTGCATGCATGTTGCCTTTCATTTCTCACCTGTGATGAAATGACAGTTTGAATTATTTAAAACCCTTTTTTTCCCAAACTACAGACTGATGTTGTGGCTCTTGATAATCTTCAATTCTCAAAGCCCTTTTAAAAACACAAATATTGACAGTGATTGTGTAATCTGAATTAGTTTACTGCTAGTTTCACTAAAGTCACAGTCAGGTGTAATTTCAGCTTGCTACTACCGATCACAGCTGATCATAGCATGACACTGGGAGTTACTGCTGGGCCTTTTGTGCTCTCCCACAAGGGCTAGCTGATGTTTCTTGTTAACCAGATGATTTAGTGTGAAAATGAGTCTTGTTTGAATGGCCTGCTCTGCTGTGGGACTGCTTGCTCTGTGTGATGGACCCCTCTTCATTTTGTGTTTCCTTACAGGAAAAGAGCAGCTTTCCCAGCCAACACTACAAGCCAGCTCTCATCCAGTCAACACTCCCTACACTGTACTGATCTCATCAGGTCAAGTATGGGCAAAGGGAATTCCCACACGCTAGCAACCATGCCCTCGCCTACCTGCCCCATACCACACAAATGTATCTGTTGTCATTTGTCCTTTTGCTGGTTTTTATTTCCTCTGAATTTGTTACAGCAGTCCAGGTCCTCATTAAAAATTTGATAGTGTGAAGGAAGGTAATTTTGCAGTCTTTCCTGTCAATTCTCTTAAGGAAAGAAAGTTCCCTACTATTCTATGAGATTTCTGTAAATCTCTGTCTCTTATTAGGTATTTCTGAGTTATCTCTTTCTTTCTTTTCCCGATCAAGTATGCATAAAATTATACTGTGTGGCACTGGCTGCTTGATTAGTATGTCACAGGACAGTAAATAAAATGCCTTGCAGAGTTCCGTGTTTATGACCTCTCCACTCCCCAAATTGTTATCTCCTAAAAGTACAAAATGAGACCTGGTAAGGACTATATTGCATTTAAAAAGACCGTAACTCTTATGTTTCAAGACTTATGTTCTCTCCTTTCTTGCTCTGGCATCAATATCATATTCAATGGCCCATTGAAGTGTAACTCATTCTTTAACTTTGCAAAGGGCAAATTTATTTTTCCTGTATATTCTATGGAATGATGGATTTGCCCTTTTATATTAATATTTTCTGCTAATTGCTTTTATTGTGCTGGGAAATGAATAAAAGCGATACAGAGATCGGGGATGGGATAAGGAATGTAACCTTCTGCCAGGAAGCTTGAACTCCTTTTGTACATGTTACTCGAGACTTGCTGCAGCTGATTTGCTGTGGGTGAGCAGTGCAGCAAGTGCTGTAATGTTTCAGAAATATCCTGTGCTCATTTCTGCTGCTTGATGTGCAACAGGCAGCTTTTAGGAGAATCAGTGCAGAAACTATTTTCAGGTGCATGAGAAGGTGGTGTTTGTCTCGTCCTGCTGAAAAATGTTATGATGTAAAATCAATGTAGCTTGCCATTGAGCACTCCCATAACAATTATTGGCTTCATAACATCTTTTGCTCGGCAGCGTCGGAGACATATGTTACCTTACAGGCAAGTGGCCATTTCCACATGCAGATAAGTATCTAATCAGAGCAAAAGGTACCCTCCTTGAAGCAGACAAGTAGCTTGTTCCCACAGAAAGGCCAGCAGGAAACAGCCTCACAATCTGCAGCTGCGGAGAGGAGCAGCATAGAATGTTCAAATTACAAAAGGGCACATGGTGATCTTTACCTCAGTAAGATCCTTTGTAGTTCCTACTACACACGTTTTTTTATCATGTGATCTATGCCACCTTTGGATAGTGCATGAAAAGCTGGATGAGTACATGGCTTACTTTTTGCCTATTTTTCTAGAAAGGAGAAGCTGAATAAATTTGAATGTAGTCAAGAATCTTTATGGAAAATCCCCTGGGTGAAGGACAATTCTGCACCAATGCCTCTGTTAAAGATCTCTGTCAGCTAATTCTTAATCAATAGTGTGTGCATAAAGTGGGATTTGGCCTTTATAAAAACACATTAAATTTGCGTTTGAAGTAAGTGCAATACATCCAGCATCTTATGCCACCTTTTCTCACTTGGATCATGGTGGTGTACTTTGTAGTGAAAGGAGATAAAACATTTCTTTTGAACAGTGGTTTGGAAGGGGCCCTTGTGTTTGAGCTCCAGATTAATATGCAGCATGTCCTCTTAAAAAGCATGGGAGTTGTAAAGCAGCTGTGGCAAGATCAGCATCAGTGAAGAGTCACAACAGGACTGAGACAGAGATACGGCTCATTATCCCAGCACAGCAAAAAATCTCTTCTCCAGCCTTGCTGAGGCAGAAAGGGAAGGGGAAGTGATGATCCCTCTGGAATCAGGCTATTAACAGCTATCTGGACTGTATGAGCTCCTTTAAAGAGAAGAACTTACCTCAGAGGAACTTGCTCCCCAGGAGTGAGATGATGATAAAATGCACTGAAGCTCTTTGGAAAATTCTTTTTTATAAGGTCTCATTTACACAACAGACAGACTCTGTACTGATGGAGGGTCAGCAACACGCTGGCATGCCATGCTGGATGCTGTCTGGCTGCATCTGCAGGCACAAGCAGCCTCCCACCAGTGCTGCATCAGAATAGATACCTGAGACTTGCTACTGAAAGGTGACAACCAGATGCTGGCCATGATTTGGGCCTTTCCATCTCCATCTAGTACACATTGTTGTTGGCATAAGTTGCTTGCCATGTGTTACACTTTTGTAAGCTTTGGTAAGAAGGAAAATAATTTTTTAATTAATTTATCAGGCCTGATTTCATTGTGCATGAACAGGTGAAAGGACAAAAATATTTACATGGAGGAATAAATGTATTTTCCCTTGGTAAAGAAAAGGCATGAAGCCTGTTCCACTGTCTGTGTCGGAATGAAATATGCAATAAATTTACAGTAAAATAAACCAGTCCTAAACCTTTGATCTTGAATCAAAGAAGATAAGCTCAATAGTTTAATGTGAGTTGATTATGTGATATTTACATCAATAAAACATGAACCTTGCTAATTTTGCAAACTTATGAAAAATCCCTTTTCTGATTTAAGGCAATCATAGAATATGAATTGAGGTTGGAAATTCCTCTGTTGTCTGTGTATATGGTTGCTGTTGCTTGCTTTGGCAAGAGAGATGGAGGTGGTCCAAGGACCGGGATATATGTTCTGGATCATTGACTACATTTCAGAGAAGTTTGGCCATAACTAAATGTTGTGCTTGACTTCCTTACTAACAGAAAAATAAGAAATGTTGCTCCTCTGAGAGCAACTCCCTCCACTCATTTGTGGCTCAAATGTGGCTTTGTTAGAGATAATGGTCTTATGGCTTGGGCATGAAATAGGGTAGCACAAGAGTATCTGCTACTCAGTCCTCATCCACAGGCAAATGGAAATGGTGGAGTGGGAAATAGAACATGAAGCTTGTGCTCTGGTCATACCAAGCATTGGTTTTTAGTTGGAGGACTCGGCATTAGGAAGTTAAATATATTTTTCAGGTATATCACAGTGTTTGTGGTAATCACAACACCTTCCTTTTCCTAATGTGGTGTAATTCTGATGTAAATAGTTAAAATTGTCCAAGGCAACCTGTCCAGTTTTACATCACTTGTGCAACCTACACCACCAATAGAGGAGGGGCCAAAACTTTTGTAGGTGATGGTGATAAGAGGCTGAGAGAGAAGAAGAACATCTTCTACCATTATTTGGAAGAGAATGACTGTTCACTAAGGTTGGTCTTGGGCTTGTGTTACAGGCTCAGCTTTTCTTTTCTTAGGACTTATTCCTTTCTTAGACCCTGATTCTTCTACCACATAGCTTATGATGATGTTTAATCGTCCTTTCTGTGTAATCTGAAATATAAATTTGTAAGTAGGGTATGCATAATTGCTATAAAGTGCATTCTCTGTGCTTCTATGCTGCACCAGATCATTTGTGTGTTAGGTTACCTTCCAAAACTACTAGTTGTCATGGTTTAGGAACAGTACTCCCCGATTCAGTGTCCTCACTGGGACTCTCCCAAACCAGATGCCACTTACGTGCTCTCTGCCCCTTACCTCTCCCCCTTCCTGCTCTGGGAATGCAGTTGAGAGTTGGAGGCACAAAAGATAAAATCATGGGTTGAGATAAGAACAATTTGCTGGAAACAGCAATTGGATAAGAAAGCAGTAAGGATAAGGAACAGTAACAGCAACAATTTTAATAAGACAAAAAAATGATTTACAGAGAAAGTAAAACAGTACTGGATGATTTTGCCCATCACACTTTTTCCCCCAACAAGAAACAAGAGAGAGAATCCCTTAATCCCTGGCAAGTGACCTGAGAAAGTACTGAATAACATTACAGTCTGGTGACGTTCCCCTCCTGGCTACTGTAAAAAACTAACCCTATCCTGGCTGAATCCAGTGAAATCTGAGCTCATCAGAAATATAACTCAACTCTATCTTATCTATGGAATGTTCTCTAGGACACACATGCCAGAAATCAGACTCTTTACAAACTTTCTATATAATTCTGAAAAAATTACAAGAAAATATCTTTGATCTATTTAATGAAGGCGCTTCAGATTTTTCATTTGGAACAACAAGCATTTGTCATATTAAAATAAACCAACAAAGCAAAACCAAAAACCAACCCAAATCAAAGCCCAGCAATCTGTACAAAGTCAATATCAGAAGAAAAACTGGCTCAAGGAGCTGAGCTGTCAGGGCTGAGCTCAGTGATATAGAAAAAGTATCTATTAAAACCTCCTGCTCCCTGAACAGATGCTATTTACTTTGCAGAAGGACCTTTTTCAACCTTTGTTTTTGAGTCTCAGACTCTTTGCTTCTTTAATAAGAGCTCATCTATTTAGAAAGCACTCTAGCTATACTTCAGTGTATACTACACTGAAGCCTTCCAGCAGTACTGCTGTTTAGACCAAACATATGATCAGTAATTCTTTCAGCCCTCCATCCAGTGAGGTCATAAAAGCAAGAATGACAGCAGTTCCAGAACTCCCTCATACTGCCCCTGAATGTCTGCTCATCTGTCGTTCATTCTGCAACCTGTCCTTTTAAAGCCAACAGGCATTAATTCCTTGTAAAATCTGCCAATTTTAATTCTGATTTTTAAATTTTAAAAAAATATATTTCCCAGCATATTTGGTATCACAGTAATTTCAAAAGCTGGATTCAAAACATGAGGGACTTATGCCCCTCCCAGAGAGGCAAAGCTTCTGTCAACATTGTTTTAAGAAAAAACACTCAGCTGCTTCATCTGTCACTCATTCTCTTCCAGGAGAAGGAAGAAGGAAGTACAGACACTAACAACAAAATGAGATTGCTCTCCGAAAGCAAAAAGTAAAAACTTGAAACTTTTTTATCTCTTCCTATGATCTTCCATGATCTGTCTCTTGCTGTCAGTAAGGATATAGTTCTAAAAACAAGGAATTGGATGAGCTTGATTTTTTTGTGCAAAACTTCTACTGCTGACGTAGAGAAAGTACAGAGGCATAAAAAGAGAAAAGAAAACAGAAGAAAGGAAGATTATATGTGCCTGTATTTCCTGATTGAGAACAGAGCTCAAAGTACCGTTTTGGTAGCAACACCACTGAGGATTGCTCCCCAATCAGTTCAGCTTCTAAGGGTACTCTAGTCCCTTTGTTTAATACAACTTCTTTGTCCCCAAATACAACAATTACAACACTGAAACAGGCTCTACATTATCACCCCAAACTTAAGTCATCATTCTAAAGATGACTGTGGTCATTTACTGCTGGTGCAAATTGTTTCCTCTTCACTACTATCCATAGTAAATATATTGCTGAGTTTATCGAAGTGTAGAAGTAAATTTTCTTTCCATTTATCTTCAGTGTACTGCTAATTAAAATGGCCTAATAATCCTGTGGCCTCAGGTTTCAAGTACTCTCAGATAAGTTTTTAGGGACAGTCATGATGAACACCTAATAAGCAAAGAAGACAGAGATCTTGAATCATGAGGTCATACCCTGCAGCTTCTCCCAAGAACCCTTCATCTTCATCATCATGACATGAGTACACACTGTTCTGCTCTTACATTGCTCCCAATTGATCTCAAACCTTTGTAAGAGGTGCCATCCAGAGCTGGTACTACCCTGAGGACTGAAAAATCAATGATCAGAGAAAAGGGGCCGTCAATTACCAACCCATTTAGGTCCTGGAGACAAGTTAGTGATGTTTTTTAGAGAAGACATCTTGAAGTCATTTTAAAATGACACCAGGTACTATCATTCCAGATGCTAAGAAAATGAAAGAGCTTTCTCTAATGAAAGCTGTTCCCAGGAACAAATAACTCCAAAGGCCAGACTAAAATAAGTAAAGTACTCCTCTATTTCAGTCCAGCTGTGCCTAGCAAACTAACATTATGTAAATACTGCTTACTGACAGAACAAAGCATCTGCCTTTGTGAACAGATTTCAGTCTCAAGCTAAATAATGCAAGGCTTCATTTTCTGAAGGGTATTTACATTTCCATGAGTAACATTGGAAGTTTAGTCATTACAATTACTTATTTTTCCATATAATTTGCCATAATGATTGTGATGATAAAGGGTTCTTCAAAAATTTTGAAGAAAACTCAGTGCAGTTTTTCTCCTTTGAAGGCAGAAGTCTTTTAAGCAGTTTAACATATCAAATGCAAAGTCCTAAGAAAAATATCTGCCCAAATATATCTTGGTCTTTTAGTGGAGGCCCTTCAAATATCAGAGTCAGACAACTACAGAGTATCTGCATGTTTGCAGTGAAAACCAACTAGTTATGTTTTAAGAAAATAGTTTTCCTTTTAAAAAGCTGCCATCATTTACAAATGCAACCAATTTGGGAGGATAACCAAGATAGCCTAAGGTGATACGTGTAAGACCAGTGACAGTTTTTTCCAAACAGTGTCTTCAAATTTCATCTTTACCTTTGTTTTAGGTTTGAGATAGAATAATCTTTAGCCAGGCCCTAGAATTCGTCTCTTTTGGGTATCCTCATCAATTCCAGATTATTTTTGTTGCTTTTTTCATCCTTTTCACGGATGTCTTTCATGAATAGCATGTGAAAAAAATATAACTTTGCTTTAGTGGATACCTGATTGGTAGGTAACGTGTTTTGTAAATCAGGGGGGAAAGTCTACTTGTGACAATTAATTTCTCCACAATAGAAATACAAATATTTATTTCTGTCATTAGCTTGAGAAAACCGGACTGCCTCTGTCTCAAGGTAGTTTCCTTCTTTCTCTTTTTATAATGGTAAGGACACTTTTTAGCTTCCTTTCAGATGCATGCTTCCATACTGTGGGGTCTTTCTTTCCCATCAAATATCTGTGATTCACAGCAAAGTAATAGTCAGGTTCTCCTCAGTGCTAAGGATGTTTACAGAAAGTGTTCATCAACTACTTGTGCATGTGGGGTTAATGCAGTTAAGTCTGTTCAACTGCTTACTCACAGCCATAGATTTCTGGGCAGCACTACAATCCTTGAACTTCGGTTTTGTTACCAACAGCTGAATCGGATGAGAAACTGAAGCAAATTGTCACTCACTGGAGTTCAAATGGACTACAAATAGCAATTGCATACGTTCCAGAGGAGAGATTTCCAGTCCATCTGGACGGTCATCTGTAACCTCAAGATAAATCTGTCAGAGACAGATTTCAGACTGTTTCAGACTGTTACACCACATGTCAGCTTGCACTCATGCAATGCCTGAAGCCAGACCTCACCCTTCCTCCTCTGCAGAGCTGGCAGAGGTTGGTATATCAAGCTGTGGAATGTCAAACAGCTATATATGTCTCCTGTCTTGGCTTAAACTGACAATGTTCATAAAGATGCATCTTTCTCACAAAACCTCTCTTGCTGGCTTACATAGAGAGCTGCTCACTGGGACCATTGGATGATCCCTGCTACATGATCCCTGCTATGTGAATCCAGATGGAGACAATACGTGAACACTGAAGGCAAGGTAATCAGTGAAAGACATTTTGTCTTCTTTTAAAGATTTCCATAGACCAGATGTTCCCAGAAAATACATCACTAAGCCATTGTATGCACAAATATGAAAGACCCTGTTAGGTTTGTTTTTTTGTTTGTTTTTTTTTTGTTTGTTTTTTTTTTCCAAAGCAATGGCTGGCAACTATTTATATTTTGTTTTCCTTTCAGGAAGCAATCTCTTGTCAGTCTATACTCTCTTTTGTGATTTGTCCTTGGATCAATGTCTCAGCCTTAAGTCCAGTTAAAGACCTATTCACTATCAAAAATACCTCGTGTTTTGTTTCATTTTGTTTTGTTTTGTTTCTGCAGAAAGACTGTGATCTCAAATGCTTGCAAATATAAGGAATAAGTCACTATGCATGAGTTTCCTCCGATCCCCTACCAGAGTATAAGAAAAAGGAGAAGGAAGGAATTTGTCTATGTTTATCCCAATAACTTCTAAGTGTCTGGGACAATTGTACCTAATGGATTTCTTGCAATTCATCCCAGCCTCTGTCAACAAAAGAGAGCAATATTTTCTATGTTTCCTGAGATGAAATAGGCATAACTCTAAGCCTTCATTGCCTGAGAAAGCCTAATCAGTGCAATGTGAATCAGGCCATGGCACTGACTACTTAATCAAGAATTAGCTATCAGAAGAAACAGTCCCAAGGTGTATAATAAGAGAGGTTTTTACCTGTCTCCTTACAACTGGATTCTTTCTTAATGCTCTACCAGTAAATTTTCTGGAGATGTGTATTTACTTAAGTTATGACACTTGCTGGAAAACCCATGCTTCCTAACCCCAGCTTATTTTTACTGTATTTTTTCCTTATTACCAGTATTCGTCTTTGAGATGCAGAATACCCAATATACATTTACTCTTATCATTAAACGATATGTTTGACTCTAGGAAATAGGTTTCATGATTATATCATTATATGAAGTTATGTCACTATATGTAAGGGAACTTGCAAGCGTAGAGAAGTAATATTACAGTCTGATGAATAATAAATACAACATAAGTAATGGAAGTTATATGAGACTGGGAACAGAAAAGCTGGATTTCATGGCAGAGATCATGAGTAAGATACAGAGAGACGACGCAAAAGCCTGAACCTGCAATACATGCCCACTAAATCCAGGCTACTGCAGTTCCTCCAAAAGAAAGCTAATGGAGAGCATGGACAACTGGGAGTACTAAGATTAAAAAAACAACAACAACAACAAACCATGCAAAGAGAAATAGGCTTCTATTCAGTAGCACAGACTTTAATCACTTCTTGTATGAGACACATCAAACTCATGGGTGTGCTAGAGTGAAGGTTGCGGAAGTAGACTTAGGCTTCTGTGTTTTGGAAACAGGGCTGAAATGACAAATGAGTTAAAATATTAATAAATTCGAGGATTAAGGAAATATGTAGCATCTGATACAAGGCAGATCAGCTGAATTGCCTAGAAGACCTGAGTGATTAGAAACTTAATTGGTAACTTATGTACTATCTCTGTTCAGTATTAGAAGATGGTCCTTTCAGGGAAGAGAGAGAAACACACTTCACTAAAAAGGCCTTCACTTTTATTTGCAAATTGATGGTGTAAAACCTACTGAGGATATGCAGTCCAGGAAACATCTGGTTCTGTCCTTCTGGCACATTTTGTGAAGTCTGCCAACATCATTTATACATAATTATACTAGTTTTAGCGGGACTACTGCCTCTGCAACTCTAATGAGAACAAATATATTACAATGTTGGCAGATGTTTGTGTTTTCTAAACTTTCTGAACTACAGTGCTTGTGCAAGGTCCTAGCTTAGGAATTTATTTGCTGGGTTGCATCATTCCATTTCTGTGTGATACAATAAAAGTACTAATTCTGTCATAATTATTTTTCTTAGGACACCCAATCCCAGATCAGGCACACACTACATAATAGAGCATATTGTCCATCCAAAATAAAGGGTAAAAATCTGAAGACAAATCAGTGTTCCAGGAGATTAGGGGACAATGTCAATTAAATGTGCTTGTCTTCGACACAATAATAGATTAATAATTATCAGGTTTTTTTTGGGGACGATTATTAGGCACTACAGCAAAGATGTGTGTATGAAAGGACGAGGGAAGAGAAAAGTCTAAAATTATGTATATTTATGGCGAGTTCCAAATAGGTTTTTTGAACAAATAAACAGATGGGGCAATAGGTAGACTAATTAAAGCTTGAACCTCATTCCTGGATAATAAATGAAAAATTATTCATAGAATGAAAATAGCTGTCAATTTCTTTAAAAATTATTTTTTTTTTGTTTGTTGTGATGGCCACTGTCAACCTTGCAAAGAGCTGCATGAGCAAATCAAACTGGTGGGTTTTGAATTCAGTCTTGGCAGCTGTGTCCAGGACAAAAATGCCTTTTCTGGGGCCAAGGTGTTATAGTAAGTGAGCAGTAAAATAACTGTGACCTTAATGAGAATTTTAACAGCATGAGTGGATGAAAAAGGCCAAGGTCTAGAGATGGTTCTGTGGGCATAGCAAAGACTCTAAATTAAACCTGGCATCCAAGTTATGGGTGTTTGAAACTAGCAGGACAGGAAGTCCTTTCAGAATCTGGAGAAGAGGCAGAGAAGGGATGGCTTGCAGAGAAGAGACAGCGCTCTGTTTTAGCTGTACTGAACTTGAGATGGCAGCCAAGGGCATATCAGCAAGGCATGCCTTGATCTTACCCTATAAAGATAATATTTTGGGGAAGAGAAGTCTGGAATGAAGCAGCATCTGAGATACTCAGGTAAAGATGATAAGGGAGTTTGTAGGTGAGATGAAACCATGAGGGAATCAGAAAGAAAGAGCCAAGAACCATTGGAAGTGCAGAAAATGTGACCTAGGAGGAAATGATGAAGAAAAAAAAGATTTTTTTTCCTTTTAAAAGAAAAAAGAAAGTTTTGTTATGGTCTACATAAGCATTAAGGGTAACTGGAAAATGGAGAAAATAAACTGCTCTCCATCACAATTGGGAAAAGAACATGTCAGTTTAAGGAAAAGGAGCACAAAACCCCTTTGCAATAATATGGGTAGTAATCCATGAAGACTTTGATGTCTCCTTAGCTGGATGCTTTTAGAAACAGATCTGCCAAGAAAAGCAGGTACCAAAGCTAGCTACAGCTGAATTTACCAAGGTAGGATGGTTCTAATGGTTTCTTGCAGTCTCTTCCAAGTTTGATAAAATTGAAGGTCCATGAAAAGTCTAAAAATGGGACACCTTTCGTGTACCCTTTGCCCTTAGAAACGTTCATATGCATCCAGTATTATATGTATGGATTTCACTGATATTTAGGACTTTTTCCCATCTAATTTGATTTGAGAGGTTACACGATACTTATGAACTTCTGTAGTCGTTAACCAATAAATATGATTTTTGCCATCAACAGCAGAAGGTCACAGCCTTGGTGGGCACTTGGCAATGTGGGGGCTTAGGACGTGCCTGGCTTTGCCTCAGTGAGAGCTGGTTTCAGCTGTGGTAGCAATTGCCTGGTGGATATGTGCCTGATGATTGCATACATTGGCTTCACTTTGGGAATGCCTGGGCTAGGGCTGTAGTCACTTGAATTTTTCTGTATATTTTCTGATTTTTATTATTATTATTATTATCATCATCATCATCATCATCATAATTGTTACTAGTATAAATTCTAGTAATGTTTTTACTAGATGATTTAGATAACAGCTAGGCTCATGGTAAATGGTTGGTTGCATGGATGTGGTATATTGCCTCTTGCCTGTAAGCATAGTCTTTTCATATAAGAGTCTGATGCCTTCCTCTGATTTAGAATTGCTCAATTTATTCAATGCATTATGGTTTCAATTTTGATCAGATACTTGATGGATAAGATAGAGAGTTTTAGTGCCATATTTCTAAGATAGTATATAAAAATTCTTTGAGTATTGAAGAACTGGGACCTGGATATGTGTGGGTATTTTCTGTGACACTCCTATTAATTCATAAAAAACTTTGTAGCCTAAAATAGTGATATTAGAAGCCTGTTGCACTATGAATGATGTATAAGTTTTTGGAGCCTTTACAGTATGAAGAGCCACAACCCTTCTACAAAGGCCACAGTGAATTAAACTGATAAAAGGGAACAACAACTCTTAAAAGCCCAGCCTTGTCCTCTGGCTACTTGTTAAACATAGAATTTGACTCCCCAGTCTGTACAGATTTTTTTCTTAAATCTCTTAATAATGGGGAAGGAAATGCAGACAGCTGTGAACCCACTGTATCTACTGGAAAAAAAATGACCCAGTCACACTTTCATACTCATTAACTGAATCCTTGAAAATAAGAATTATAAGAAGATAATCCAGTGCCTTGAAGCGATATTAATCCCGTTTTTCTGTTTGTTTTAATCAATATTCTGTTTTCTTCTAATTTTTACAAATTTTTTGTTTCTCCTTTTGTTTGAAAGATTTATGCCCTCTTTTTTCAATGTGTTCAAAAGCCAGAGAGGTTTATTACTCAAAGAATTTATTTAATCTTTTCAACAAAAACCGTTATTTCCACTCTTTTTTTCCATCATGACCTTTTCATATAGTTTTCCTTATTTACCTCAGATAGTACAGAGGGCACTTTGGAAATTGAATTTTTATATAAATTAACTTACTCATATTATTTGTTTTGTTGAAATGGAGAAAAAAATGAGGAAGTAAGTGCCAACCTATTATCTATGAGATAAGGGTGTCTGAAATTTTAATATTTAGCAGAGATTGACCAAAAGCACTATATTATGTATTCCTTACTTGTTTTAAATTGTGGCCAGTTATAGCTGTAACCAGGAGCTGAAATGAGCTGCAAGCTGTGGGTTAGTCTGGCACTGTGCATTCACATTTATTTGTTTTCACTGGTACAGTTCTATCATTGTACTACTTGCAGTTCCTCAATAACCAGATTCACTGACTGACCATTGTTGAAAACACATGAATGCCAGTTGTACTTCTGGCTTGTATTTCTTTGTCAAAACATCAAACTCAAAGAGGTCTTGTCAGTATTCATCATCAGATCTTAAACTTATGGCTCAAAATGGTCATTTCAAACTGAATTGGCAATGGTCTCTTACATTCTGATGCTGCTGATCAAGGAAATAATCCAAGTTGTAGGAAATTGTTTGGAAACTAAAACTCTCTGTATAAAGGTGGTCATAACGGCAAGTTTTGTAGGTCTTTTCCAACTCCACTAAAGATCAGTGGATAAAAGTGGAATGCTGTTTTCATTTGTAGGCATAGCATTTTGTTGCATTTTTCTCAAGTGCTTGTAATACTAATTTTAGCTTTTCTGTTTAATACAATCTGTTGAAAATTCATCTGCTGTTCTTCATGTACTGTAAGAGGTACTTAAGCACATGCAGATGATACGGAGTTATTTTGGGTAGCAGAGATGAAGAGCAACTACAAATTCTGCAGAAAGACCTCAGAATGTGGAGTGAATGGATGATAAAAAGGAGGTGAAATTCCATGTATGCAACCATAATGGGACACACAGAGAAGGAAGCAATCTTAATTTCACAAGAGTGATGGATTCTGAACTTGCTGTTGTCACTCAGGAACAAGATACTGGAATTTCAATAGCTACTTTTGTGAAAACATCAGCTCAAATCTCAGTGGTGGTCAAAATAACTACTGACTATTTGGAATTAGTAGAAAAGGATAGAGGGCAACCAAGACAACCTCCTGTTCCTTCTATCTGAGGTTTGGTACTATGCAAATCCATAGCATGCCTAAGCCTAAAAGGTCTTTACACTTTTGATTCCTCCTGTTTCAGAACAGATAGAAAATGGAGATTCAGAGAAGTGTATGTGGTCTGCAGAGGGCAAACAGGTAATGACTAATCACTTTGCCTTATGATACAATGATGAGGGAAACTAAGTGGGAAGCTGTTCAAAAGAAAAGTGAGTGCACCCTTTCAAAGCACACCTCAGCTGTGGCATTCCTCAGCCTAAGAAGCTGTAGATGCATCAGTGATGGGAGAAATTTTGGAAACATGGGTCTACGAAGGACTCTATAAATGTACTGAGATTGTGCATTACTGGATGTCTGTTAGCCATTAACCACTGATGGGCAGCTGTATGCTTGCCTTGCTAAACTCCTTCTGAAGAATCTCACATGGGTGACCATCAGAGACAGGTTAATTAGGCTAGATAGACCATTGTCCTATTCCATCTCTTACTCTAAGAGGGAGGGACTATCTGAATATTGTTTGGCAAAGGGTGTGTGGATTTCAGCCATAGTACTGTATATTACATTATTGAATAGTACATTATTCAATTGACACAATGAAGGGCAACGTAATTTTGCCTTTTTCTTTTCATCTTACCCTTCATTTTTTTTTAATCTTTCTCCTTTTCCTCATCTGCTTGCTTTTAATCTCTGCTTCTCTTTAAATTATCTTTCCTTTGTACCAAATCATCCTCCAGCCCTAAAGAAAAACAGGGCTAAAAAAAGTAAGCACCCACACTGGTGAATAAACTCTGTGAAGCATTTCCAGCTTTCCTTTGTTCTTGGTTCTCTACTGTGGAGCTGAGCTCAAAGTCTGTGTTCTCCCAGCTATCAGACAAAATCAGGAGATGCCATAGCACAAGATTTGAAGGGAGTTATGATTCTTGTTTCATGTTCTCTCTTATTACTACCTACTAAAGAACTTGCAGTTTGTTGTATGCTTGTTCATCAGTTGTTTAGAGATCAGGTTAAAAAATGGTTACAGAGCAACAGCACTGGCTGAGCTCCTGGTCCAGCATTGGTGGGATGGTGGTAGAGTCAGCCTTGTTTGTGCTGGATCTGTTGTGCTTTCACCATGTTTTCAGTGTTAAGATAGCAATAACAAACATTTGGAGGGATAAAAGTCTTCCTGTTTCGATCCAGACAGTGGTACAAGCCTCTTGTTTTTTTCCCAGATGAAGCTTTTCTAATCAGGTCACCTTGAATTGAACTAACATAAACAAGTGGGGTATTGATGAATTTTCAGATCTGCTGTGCTGCTTTGAGTGAGTGGAATTGAAGTTGTCCCATGACAAGCTCTGTTAAAAATACAGTATTTCTTGTTATGCTCTTACTAATCTTTTTAGAAAGTGCTTTAAGTGATATATACATAGCACAACATTTCTCCTCTATTCTAAAATAATCCAAAGGACTGTAGTGAAAGGGAATGTGTTTGAAATGAGATATGACATGTTAATTTGGCCTCTACTCCTCTGCCTTGGCATTGGAATAGCAATTCATTGGCAAGTTAAAACATTCCCTTTCAGCTCCTGATGACCCAAACTAGCTTGAGCCCCCAAGCCATCAGTCTTTCTTCATTACCCTTCCTTCCTTGAGGCCATTGCTACTGGTTTTATAACAAGCAGGGTCTGGTATCATCAAACCCAGCTGTACACATGCTGAGTGATTGCTGTGACATAACAAATTACATTTCCACAGGCTTTAGTAAAATGCATTTTCATTTATAACGTTACCAGAAAAAACCCCCCTCAAAACAATCAGCAATTCTTGTTCTTCAGCACTTCCAGTTAAAAGGGAGGGAGTTATAAGAAAATAAATACCAAGGAAAGATGTATGTTTGTTAGGTAATTAATTTCTGAGAAACCAAATATACCCTTAAGGATATTTTAATCAGATATAAGTTAGGCACTCCATTCCTAGGTCTTGGCAGTGTTAAGGAATTCTCAGATCTCTATATCTGATTATAATAGCTGAACATCTTTGGCTTTTTTTCCCCATCAGATTTGTAGAGTTTATCTGTAGCAGCCTCCACAGAACATCACAGTGTGTAACTTTCTATCAAACAGGACTGTCATTGATTTTTTTTTTTTTGGTATAACATTAGTGCCATTGGTAGATCCAAATGAAACCAGAGTCCTGTTGTGCTAACCGCTGAGTAAATACACTTAGTTATAATCTCTGTTGTTTCCTCAGGTATGGTATTTGTAGATGACAACACATTATCAACAGTAACTGGTATTGTTGTGCTCTTAAATAGATAAAAACCCCCAGTACTCTTGATGTTGAACAGTCAGGCAACATAGGATATACATTAGTTATCTGTACCTTTAGATGATTGATCTGAATTTGAGAACTGAAAGGAAAGCTATCATTTAAAATGAAAAGACTCAATTTTAGTTTTCTTTCACCATCTCAACTAACAAATCAAAGGAGTATTTTGGCACACTCTAAGTTCTTTCCTGCTGATTTTTCAGCTGTATTTGCCATACAGAATATGCATTTGAATTTTGGTTTGTGCGATTCTTCATAGGGAGTTCCAAGCAGAATGTAATTGATTCAGGTTTAAAGGATACTTTTCATGCTGTGTCACTTTTAAGACTTGTAGTGTACTGCAAGATGTCACTAAATGCAGCAGGAACTTTGAACTTTATTTGTTTATACTATCTATTAGTTTTCCTCTAATTGCAAATCCCACTGGTGTGCAATAAAATTGCAGGCACTTCATTTCCTTAGAAGGCTCTTTATTGTATCAACCCAGAAATGCTACAACCCATTCTTGCTCCCACTCAAGTCAGAAAAAATAACATTTCCCAGGTATTTGCTGTTGAACAAAACTTCAAAATGCTTATAGGTGTTCTAACTGCATCTAGTGTAGAACAATCCTGTTTAATCAGCCAAGTGGGAAGCTTTGCCTGACAATCTGCTGTAAGGAATATCTAGGGCGTTCCTGATGGCCGCTCCATGTCTGCTGACCCTGGGAACACCCATTAAATGTTGAGTACAAGTGATTGGAAATTAATTTATTCAAACATTGTGAAATAAAATTATAAAACATCCGTATTCTGTCCATTCACGTTGCTTTTGATCACAGCAGCAGAATGAAAGTGTTTATGACCATACAGAATTTTTCCAGTTCATACAATTTTTCCCTCAAATAATAGAACATCTCTCCAGTTCCCTCCCTAAAACAAAAGAAGTAACAATGTGAATAGTCTAGAAAACTTTAGACAGAACCTGAGGTCCTTTACCGAACAACCTGAACAAGTAAAAAGGCAAAAAAATTGATTATACCATATGTCTAGGAGAGCTGGTCTGTGCTTGTTTTCTCCTAAGATGCCAGAGGACATGGTGGAAGCACCAAGATCATGAGGGATGGAGGAACAGAGTTCACACCTCTTCCAGGGTATGGAAAGGAGGAGGACCTCAGGCTGCCACCATTCAGACATAGGAGACAGCCTAGGGAAAACAACCTTCACTTATCTTTCCACAGAGCTTCTTGCTTGTATGTGCAGCTGCTGTGACATTGGATGTCCTTCTGTCTTATGGAGAAATTACTATGTAAAACTCTCCCAGAAGCTAATGCTAATTAAAGTATGTCAGGTTTGGTGGTGTTTTTTTTTTTTTTTTTTTTTGGTTACTGTTTTTATGATGCTGTAACCAGAAACTACCAATTGTCTACCATGTTGAGTGACTGCTTGCTATTGTCTCATGTACACACACTTTGGAATGAATGTGTCTCTTCCCTTTTGCTAGTTATCCACTTTTACTCAAAATGAACAGCTTTGGGGAGGCATTCTCTCAGAAAAGTCCTTCATTTTTGAACCAGGTTTTATCTTTTGGTCCAAGTTGCTGTGTCTCTGGGACATAATATATAGCCTATTTTTGTGAAAAATCAAGGATGTTGGCAGGCATGGAGGCTTTAGGTTGCAGTTGGGTGACGGTTATTTTTTCTTGGGATAATTCAAGTACTTTTTTTCCATTTTTCAACTGAGTCCTACTATCAATGCCTTCATTTTGATAGTGCAAAGAAGTGATTATTACAATAAAGAAGATAGCATTACCCACGTAGCTCCTGCATATTTCTTCCTTTACTCTGTCTTGTCTTTTTAATTTTTAATTAGAATCTCTATCCCCCGCTGACAAACCCGATTGAAATCTGACATTTTTATGCAAAGTATTTCATTAACAGTTTTGTCGTGCTACAACTACTTTTAAAATTTTAGCCTTTGAATTCTTTGTAAACATATGGCTGATGGAGGAACAAACAGTGAACGGCCTTATTTTGTCTACACATCAGCATCAGTGCACACACCGATCCCCCCACCAACCCTCAGCTTCTGTTCTGGATTGAGAGTGTCCACTAGAGACAAGGGGCACTTGATGGTGTGTAGACATTAGCCCTTGGTCTCCTTTTGTTATCTTCTGGTACTATTTAAAGCATGACGGTGGACTCACAAGGCTAACATGGATTTCGGTCTCCTTCCTCTCAACTTGTGTCTTTATTGAACCCCCAAGTCTGAATAAGTAGCAAAACCACTTAGTAATTGAATTGGAGCTTGACCTAACTGCAAAAAATAGTGTGTTTTTCTCTTCAATAGCATGTCTGCATATCCCTCCTCCTGCTTGAGTATTCTGCAATGAGGTGTATTTATGAAACTTCAGGTTTCAAAAGTCAGATTCTGGCTTCCTAGAGCAGACTCAGGCTAGGTGTTCCCTTCTGAAGCAAAACCTCTTACAAGTTTTCAGTGTGTTTTCAGTTATTTCAACCAAATAATTGTTATGCAATATTTTTAACAAAGCAGCTTTTATTATGCAAAATATAAAGAAAAAATGTTTTGAACATGATACTTCTGATTTAAATAATTTCAATAACTAGAGAGTTTTCAGGCTATGGAGAGGAATAAGAGGGCTACATATTTAATAACTGAACTTATGCTATACAGAATACTAATTATTGCTGAGGGCAATAAGTCAAGCATTCAAATGTTAGGTAGTAATAGTGGGTGATCTGTCCCTAGCTAGACACTGGGCATGCACCAAAGCCACTCTGTCACTCCCCTCCTCAGGTGGGCAGGGGAGAAAAGATATAATGAAGGGCTCATGAGTTGAGATAAGGACAGGAGGAGATCACTCAGTCATTGCTGTCACAGTCAAAACACAGCCAACACAACTTTGGGGAATTACCTGAACTTATTTATTACTTATTACTTAAGCAAAATAAGAGTAGGGTAACAAGACGTAAAATAAACTCTAAAAGCACCTTCCACCCAGCACTCCCTCCTTCCTGGGCTTAACTTTATTCCCGATTTTATACCGCAGCCCCAGCAGTGCAGGAAGATGGGGAAAGGGATACCTACAGTTCATGCCATGTGGTTTATGCCACTTGCTCCTCAGGGATAGGAGTGCTTCCCCTGCTCCAGTGTGGGGAGACAGTCTTCCATGGACTTGTCAAACATGAGTCCATCCCACAGGCTGCAGTTCTTCACAAGCTGCTCCAGTGTGAGTCCCTTCCATGCAATGCAGCCCTGCAGGAACAGGCTGCTCCAGTGTGACCCCTGTGGGGTCACCACTCCTGTCAAGAACCTGTTCCAACGTGAGCCTCCTTCTCCAGGGGCCCACAGGTGGATTTCTGCTCCCCTGTGGACCTCCACTGGCTGCAGGAGAATCTCAGCTCCAGCACCTGGAGCACCTCCTCCCTCTCCTTTCTCACCAAGCTTGGTGAGGCTCACCTTGGTGAGGGCTGCAGGGCTTTTGCTCTCACATATTCTCACTCTCTTCTCTGGCCACAATTACTTTTGTGCAATAACTTTTTTTTCTTTCTTTAATAAGACATGCCAGAGGTGCTACCACCTTCACTGCTGGGCTCAGCCCTGGCCAGTGGCATGTCTCAGAGCCAGCTGGCATTGGCTCTGTTGGACATGAGGGAAGCTCCTAGTAGATTCTTAGAAAAGCCACACCTGTAGCCCCTCCACTACCAGAATCTTGCCATGAAAACCCAATACAACTGAAATTGCTACCACCAAGTGATCCTATTTCCATTTTCCTGCAGTGCTACTACTTCCAATTTTTGTTCTTTATGGAACATGACCTTGCTTATACCCTGAACTGACAATGTCACAATGCAGGCTGATGTATATATATAAGAATGAAAAAAAAACTCATAGTAGAAAATAGCTGTGGGCTTTTAAATGGTCTGCCTGCAATAAATGGATGTGCTTTACTGTGCCAGCAAAGCTGACAGCTTTTTGGGAAATGGTGGGATCTCTTTAGTTTGGGGATCACTGTGGGACAGAGCACAAAATGAAGGCTTAAAGTTCGACAGCAGAGAGTTCAGCTCAACACAGATTCTTAAAAGATTTTTTGGTAGTGCTTATAGGCAACTTTTGAAACACATTAAAACAATGACACTTGGTAAATTCTCAGGTGACACCAAGATGCACAAACACTTTGTAGAACAGTGGGCTGGGCTTCCTTTCAAGTCGAGAAAGACACAGGTACCTCCTTATACTCTCATTGCTCTAGTCTGGCCTGAGTTAAACTAACAACAAAGCAGAAGACCAGACTGTGAGGAGGCTGCTTTAGTGTCTGAGTAAAATCATCAAAGTAACTCAATTCAGTAGGATTTGCAGAGTGTGTGTTTGTGTATGTGTGTCTTGGTTACTTGTTTTTATTTCTCAGTAACAAACACTCACTAGTTTTTAATTTATTTTCTCTTTTGTCTTTGCCTACTATTGCTTCCACAGCCACTTTCAAGTTGTTAAGTATTTTTCTCTGTAACAATTCCAGATTACAAAGACTGGGTCTAAACAACTCCATCTAGTTCTTTCCTAACAGGCAACTGAATACAGTGTAGGAGCAACTGAGGAAAATATCACTTGAACTGGACTTGTAACTTATGTTGCTGCTATCAAATGATCTGACAGGAAGTGCATGGCTGGAAAAATGCTTACAATATGTCACACAGCTTGTTAAGATGCTGACTCTGTTCCTTCCTAGAAAGCCCCTCTTGACATGTACATTCACCTTATTTTGTTCACTGTCAGTCTCAGAGAGTGACAAGGCAGAGAGCAAGTGAGAATTTGGTCACATAAATATGCTGTCTGTGCCTAACTAAAGGGGCAAATGAACTCTCATTAAAGACAGTCAAACTCTTTATAAGAAAACCTATTACTGATTAGTCTTTTTTGGTTTGTTTTGTTAATGTCCATTTAATTTACATGCATTTTTAGTGTATTTAAGATATGTTCAAAGCAAAACAGTAAGGCTCATACAGGGGTCTGCACTACTTTAGATAATCACTTTTTAAAAGTGACTTAGATGTTGGCCTACTTCGAGAATTTACTATTAAATTAAATTAAATAGCATGGACAATTCCACCACCACTTGGTAAGCTTTCTATAGAGCTCCTAGTGCTAGATCAGTGCCAAAGAAATGTTGTCTGAGTCATGAAGACTTCACAGCTGGTTAAAATTCCTTTTAGAAATTGCAAAGGTCTAATTCTACGAAAGCAGGAGTTATGCCAAGTATCCTCTCTACCCACTCATCCCCAAAAAGGCCAGCACAAAATTGAAGTCTGGGTGAGCTCTATATCCTGTGTTTTAGAGTTCTTGGCAGTTATAATGTCATATATTTATATGTATATGTGTGTGTGTGTGGTGTGTTTGTGTGTGTGTGTGCTCTCTATCCAAATTCCACTTCTACTGCTGGGTGATGTAGTAACACAGGAATTCAATATTAATGATTAGGGACAAGCAGACAGAGAGGAGCAACTAATGGACTGCTAATACATACCCTGGCTTAGGGCTAACATCAAAAAAAAATGAAAACTTAAATTAGTCTATATAAGAAAGTTATGTAAGGCAGCAGAATATATTACCATCCAAAGTAGAGGGGAAAAAGCAAATATTTTTATTATATATTAATTTAAAAATCTGTGAATCTTGATTCAAATTTAATAGCACTTATGTCTCAGGTTTGTAACTTTACATCATTTCAGCCTAAATTCTGACCTATATAAGATACCAGAGTTATTAAGATTTCCTATTATTTCTACTCCTCCAACTTTATGACTGGATTTCTCCAAGGCATTCTTCATTCTCACTCTATCTTCCTCTTCATTTTGAAGGTATCAGTTCAGGGAATTAGCTGAAAGACAGAAAAACAGACACATAAAAATTGTTTGACTGATGGTATTCATTGTAAAATATTTTTTTTTTCCTGGAGGAGATATGAAGGTGAATCAGGAAATGGATGGCATTTTCAGATCACATGAATCAGTACCCAAGAATTCATCATTTTCACCAAATATCTAACTACTTTTAGGGACTTGAAGTTAGATGGCCCTTATTTAGAACTCATATAATAACTTTAACTGCCCTGTCAGAGGCCTTAATGGAAAGAAAGCAGCAATTACTAAAAATCAGGTCACAGATTTATAAATGTAAGTGCACATTTATTTATATAGCTGTGTTGACAATATCTTATGCATTCATGAAAATAAACCATTTTGTTTCTAAAGAGCCTTAATAGAAATGCTGTGAGAAATATTACTTTATTTTCTTGATCACAAATGGTAAATATAAACTCATCAGAAGAATGTATAGTTCTCAAAAGCCAAGTTTTAGACTCTCACCTAGCTTTTCCTAATTCATAGATATTATGGAGACCAGTCAGCTTAACCTTTAAATACAGAACATAAAAAGATAAAGTAACTTAATGGAAAACAACCAAGTTTATAACTATTGACATTTACTTCCCTGTTGTTTAAATGAAGAATTGCCACGGTGTCTTTTATTTAGACAATTAAAATGATGCTCAGTCTGACCTTGCCCTGTGATTGCTACTGGGCATGCACAGCCACAGCCTTTCCTGGCCTGCTTTTTTACAGTGTACTTCCCTACCAGACCCATCTGAGGATGAGGATTGCAAACTTAAATCCTCTGGGTCATCTGTTTTCCTGGGATGAAGATGTCCTTTTACACGTAACAACATCACAAGTCCTGGGTATTTAAATATGGCAGACTCGTGACGATCCAGCCTTGCAAGATGATGTTGCTCAATGCAGGTGGGAATGCTAAGGGATCGCTCAACTCAAATGCAGCAGGGCAAACACTTTCCTGAATCTCAGTGGGAAAGAAGGAAGAAACAGGAATGTAGATCTGATGATTAGGTCAACAATGTCGTGTCAGTCAGGTGAATTCAAGACACCAGACTGCACAAACTCTGTTCTCAAGCATTGATTCAAGAAATGGTGCTGCTTGTTTGTACGCACCATTCTCCTGCCGGGTCTGCTCTGGAAAGGCTCTGGTCACCAGTAGGGTTTCTCCTCACTAATAAATGATGTGGTTAGAAAACACAAAAGTAGGCAATTAACTGTGAAACTTCAAAGTTTTCCTCTGCCTGTTTCTCATGAATTAAACAAAAATGACTAATGTTTTCAATGGTCTGGAAAAAGCAACATGCAGTGGTAATAAAGACTTTGCTTGCTTCATGATCACAGAGTTCAAAGTGCTTTCCCTATGACAGATGCATAACTCAAGGTTCAGTTTTACTGAAGCTAACACCTTTTCCTTTTTTTTTTATATCTTTTTAACCCAACTTAAACTTTCAGTTTACTGTATCTTTCTTTTTCTAAATGGTGAAAGAGATGCTTACTATCCAAGGTGCTTTTAATGGATAATGTGAAGACAGGCCTTCACTTAACGCTGTGACTTTCCCACCTAAACAGATGGAAATCCACCCCCTTCCCTGCTTTCTAACATTCCTTATATCCTGCCACCACAGGAACGAGCTGAAATCTGGCTTCCCACCAAACTGGCCAAAAGCCTGAAGGTGCTGTGCAGCCTTTCCTCTTCCAACTGCAGTACCTTTACTGCTTCCACATGCTGCCATCCCTTAATACGCTGGGCTCTATTTTGTTGGAAGGAGAGATCAAAAATAACTAACAGTGAGAAATATAATGTTAGGAAAATAGGAGGCTGAGGAGGAGGGTGAGCTCCATACTGGGAGAAAAGCTAGATGCAATGGAGTTGTCCTTCTGAGAGGTTTCTTCTTTTTTTCCCCTTCCTTAAATCAGACAGCATAGCAGAGCTGCTTCTGCTGCTTCCTCCCTTGCCCTTAGCATCATATTCCCAGATTATATTAGAATATCCTTATTTATTTTGGATATAGTAACACACTGAGGCTTAGCCTAGGATTGGGACACCACTGTGCAACTTGTGAAGAAACAAAAAACCCTCAGAGCCTACTTGCAAGGGTACATCTGGGGATTGCATCACCTAAAATTGCTGGGCTCACTCATGCAACTCATCTGGTTTAACTCTATAACGTAGACATAGCACAGAGTTACACATAACATTAAAAATGTTACGTTTTGTACCTTTCTTTCAAACATGGTTAATCTCACAGGCAGTTTCAGACATTTTTGCCCTTGAGCTTTTAAAATAAAATTAAATAAAATTAAGCATTGACATCATGATTGTTCTTCCATGAAACTGGTACAGAACTATGAAGTGCATGACTTAAATGCTCTGTGGGTGATATAGAGTCGGTATGATTCCAATGGAATTTTTCTTAGAATGTACTGTATGTCATTAACACAGTATGATATAAAGATATAAATGTGGTGAGCTTTGGGGGTTTATTTCTTTGGGGTTTATTTTTTACTTATATGCCTATTGTTTTATAGCCAAACTGCAGAGGAATTTTTAGAGGCTAAAATGTACATCACTCAGGGGGCTAGAATTTCGATATATTTTTCTTGCTGGCAGTTGGTTTTGGATACACAGTGCTTACTTTTCACAGATAAAGTAGGGATGTTTCATTTTTTTTTTACACAGCAGTTGGGAAAACAAATATACCTCCTCTTTAAAAGGAAAGGCGAAATGTATAGTAATAGGTGGAGGTACATAAAAAGTGTAGGACTTGTTGATCTGAAGAGAGATGTCTTAATAACGCTCCAAAGAAGTTAACAGTGTAGATATGGGAATCATCTTATATCTGCACTTACTTTGACAGCAACTTTTAGATGTAAAATGAATTCTTATATTTTCTGTACAAGTATTTTCTGGATCAGAAGGAAATCACATGAGAAAGTGACCCCAGGCATTACAGTAATTACCACAGTGGCTTCTCAAACTCTATTGTTATAAATAAGGAAACATCCTTGACTGTCAGGGTTACATGACTTTATGAAAAAAAAAAAAAAAAAGTTTGGCCTTCAGTATTTGGGTTGTTTTTTAATACCAACAAGTAATCAGAGAGAATGTTCCAAATTCCAGGACTTCATTTTAATGATAATTTCAAACTTTTGTTAATGTTTCTACTTGAACAAGTTTCTTTTATATCCTAGCCAAAGTAAAATTCTCCCTTGAGTTGGAAGTTTAAGGCAATTTGGATTTGCAACATTTGGCTTGCTGATAAGTTTTGATGCTAGTTGTTTTAATTAGCTAATTTTTATAGGATTACTCTGGCATGGATGAATTCCATGGTTTTGTTTGTTTTAATAAACTCTTACCGCTTTTAGTCTTCTAAATGGAGGTCTTGCTGCGAACAACAAAAGTCAGTTTCTGCTGCAGTTTGTAGCAGAAATGTGCAAATGCTGTCATCAAAGAAAAAAACCCAGATCTGATGGAATTAATTACAATGCACACATGAACAAAAATAACCTCCTGGTTTAATACAGGTGAGCTGACAAAGCACAAAAGCATGCGCCGAAACCCCGGTGAGCGCAAAAATGCGAACGCACGTACCTGGGGACGGAGATGCCTGCGCGCCCCGGCTACAGCCCCGCAGTGCCACGTCTCACTGTCCCACGCACGCCCCGGGACCTTTATAGGGGACTCTCCCAGGGCCTGGAATTGAACTTTTGGGGCTGACACGTCGATCGTGCCATGGGGGGAGGGAGGGGACTGGGGGGGGGGGCAGAGAGGGACTCGCCGGAGGCTCTTACGTGGCGGGCGAAATGTCAGCACCGCGCTGTTCCGCGCAGCGGGGCCGCTGCTGCGAGGCTCCTGTTGCCTACGCGGGTCCTCGCGGGACCCTGGAGGCCCGGGCCCGGGCCACTGGGGCTGGCTGGCCGGCTGCGGCATGGCGTGAGAGGGGTGCGGAGAGCCGGCGGGCGCGCAGCTTGGGAGCTCCCGGGGCGCTCCCGTGCCCCTTCCGTCCCGGGGCAGTCGCCGGCGCCCAGCTGTCCTTCGCCTCCTCTACCTGCTGCTCCCCGGTTTTGGTACATAACCCCGGCCCCGGAGCCCCGCGGAGCCCCGGGCGGCGGCCGGGGGCCCCTGCGGACCCGGCACCGGCGGCGCTGCCCGTGTCCCACAGCCTCCCCTCCCTCCTGCTGTCGCTTGCTGCAGCTTGCCAGGATTTGTTGTGCTTAGTTGTACCGGAGCTGAGGCGCCCCTGCTCAGATCTGATGGTAAAGGAGCAGCCTCAGGTCATGTTTTTGTGAGCTGCGGTGACTAAGGAATAAAAGGAAATAAAAATAAAAAACCCAAACCCCAAGGACAAACATCTCAACCAGTTGCAACTTCTCAGCTGGCCCGGAGGGGGGAGCGCGGGGGAGGGCAGGGAGTAATGCGAGATCGCCCCAGCCCGGGGCAGCGCCGGCTGCGGGACGAGCCGAGCCGCGCACCGCATCGCATCGCATCGCCGGGGCCGGGCGGCCGCGGCTGCTCCGCCCCCGCGGCGGGCGCTGGGTCCGGCCGGGCGAGGCGCGCAGCTGCCGCGCCGCAAACTTGGTGGGAGCGAGCGGAGCACGGGCGGCTCGGCGGGGCTGCGGCCATGGCGGCGTGAGGCGGGCAGCGGGCATCAGCGCGGCGGCGGAGCCCCGGCCCGCCCGCCAGCGGCGAGCAGCCCACGGCGCCTCCAGGTAACCCCTGCCGCCCCCTCTCCCCACCGCGCCGGGCTCGGGCTGCGGGCGGCGGCGCGTTCGGAGCTCCGCGGGCGTTGTGTGTTCCCAGCCGCCCTGTGCGTGACCGGGGCCCCCTCGCTGGGCTCCGCGGGGCTGCGCCCCGGTGTCCGCCGAGCGCCTCGGGGGGCTCGGAGGCCGGGCGGGCTGGGGTCCGGGCGAGACCGGCGCAGGGTGCCGGCAGGGGGAGCCGGCAGCGAGGCGGAGCGCCGCTGCTGCCGGGCTCCGGTGCCGGGGAGCGCTGCCGGCGCTCGGAGCCCGTCTCGGGCATTGCCCAGCCCCACCCCCGAAAGTCCTCCGAGCCTCTCAGAACGGGCGGCCGTTCTCCCCGAAGACGGTGCTGTTTGCTCAGGACCAGAAAAAACAGACGGACAGGGAGCCGCATCTCCAGAGGGGCCGGAACCCGGACCGCGGGTGCTCCGCGCAGCGGGTCCCCGGCTCCGCTCTTGCGCTCGGGAGCGCGTTGTCGCCCAGGAGAGTGAGGTGCGTTGCTGTCGCTGAGCCCCGGCTGCGGAGAGGCAGCCACTGGCTCCGGAACGTTTCGGAGGGTTTTGTCACACTTCAGCAAGTGAAGTTTACTCAGGCTCATCTACTGGTGAGAGTAGAAGTGGCGTGAAAAGCACCGGCAGTTGTCTGACAAACGTGGGTTTTCAGTGGGATGTTCGCGTAGTATGATTTGAAACCTTGATATCCTTTTATTCTCACTGTTTTATTTAACTGGACTGTCTTCGATCTGTGGCGTGGCTGTATTTCGGCACTTTCTGAATTGGGGAGTTAGAGTTTACCATTCCGCAACGATGCACTTGGAAACACCTCAGTCAGTCGTTAGCATCTATCGTTCTGTGAGGATTGCTTACCAGATAAATGACAACTCTTAGGGTTTGTTGTATCATTCCAGATGCTGAGTGTGCATTGTAGATTGACACAACGATAATCTGCCCGGGATTATTCCTGGGGCGCAGCTGGAGTCGGGGGAGCTGTCGGTGCATCTGCTCCTTCACCAAACCAGACTATTGGCATGAGAGATCTGTGTGTGCAGGCACACACAGCCTTGTGAAGATGTTTAGAATTTTCAAGATTATAGCTGTGAAAAACATCCTAAAACTAAACATGTTGTAAAAGTTATAGTGATAGCATGTTCCAGCAGCCCTAAAGTAGTGCATCTGAAGGTCTTACTCTCTGAAAGCTGACTAATTCTTGGTTTGAATTTTGGTTTAAAAGCCTAATGTGATGCTAGCCCAGATAGAGTGATGTAAAACCCCCTTCTTTTCATAGTGGAAATTGCACTCAAATCTTACTTCTAGAAGTTTGAGCATCTCCTTGTTGTTATAAAAGGCTGACTCAGTTCAGTAAAGTTTGACTTAGAACTGCTGAATTTGCTGTTGTCATATATATAACACATAGTCAATCAAAAGTGTATTGCTGCCTTGAAAGGCTGAGGTATGGCCTTGGGTACTTTGCTTAGTATAGTGAAAAATGTTGGTAGATTTCTGGATTTTGTGCTGTGTTCCCACCTTTCTCTCCAGCAGGTACCAATAATATAACTTTATTACATTTACTAATGAATTCATCTCATTTTCTCATTTTAATGCTGAACAGCTGTGAGGAGTCCTGCTGAGAGCTAAGGTTTTGCTCTGGAGTGTGGCAGTTTACTTCTCTGTTCGAGGGGTTGTTTTGAACTAAGTAGTGTAAACACTGGCTTCTGAGTTGTACTGCTTATTCCTTGGGATGTTGCAACAGATTTGTTTTGGTTGACAAAGCTGAAGGCAGTAATATCTGAAGTGTCTCATTTCTTTTAATCTTTAACTAGTGCTGTTTTCATAAAATACTTACAGGTAGTAGGAGTGCCTGTGCACTTTGTAATGATCCATAAACATGGTTGTAGAAGGTTTGTTGTACTCATTTCCTGCTGGGCAGAGATGCGGAGGGTGGTAAGTAACTGTGTATTGCTGCTGTTTTCAGAAGAAAGAGTTGTGTGGTCATTTGTTTTTGACTTTCTGTTCCTCCAACTACTTCGGGAACCCACGTGGATTCTGACTTCTGTTGATACAGTCTTGTACAAATACAGGATTTCCAATGAATGAAGTTCATTACTTTTCAGGGAGTAACTGTACACTACAGTCTATGAACTGCAGAAATACAACATAATTCTCCTGCAAATTTTGGCTTTTGTGTTAGAGGTTGCATGCAGGAATTCAAGCTGAGCTCCTGGGGTGAGCAGGAGCAGTGAGACCTGTTTCTGCCCTCTGGTCTGCAACAGCTTTATCAGCAGTGTTGGCTGGGTCTGATTTCTGTGCTGTGGAACACGTAAGCGGGCTGCTGATACTACTATCAGTTGATAGTAGGTGTGTACTACCAGTACTATCTGTTGGTAGTGGAGAGGAGGGTGTGTGAAATCTGATCCTGTGCTACTTCACGAAAAGCAGTATTTACTAAATGGTTAGTATGTTGTGCTGATGGACTTCTGAATAGCAGTGAAATACGATTTAGCTTTAGATTTAACATCTGGTTTATAAAATTTTGATATGCTCTTGATGTTTAGTAATGCATGCTCTGAAGTTACTATGGCTCCTGAGACAGATTGTTATTGCTATGGCTGTAGTTATACGAAGCAGCACTGAGGAGCTTCTCCTTTTCTGTAACATCATTTTAGTGGAGATGTTTAATGGGCATTCTTGTCAATGCAGAGTTCTCCAAATTATTGTTAATCAGTCTTTTTCTCTTTATTATCATCCTTTTATCCATTCTGGCATGTGTATGCATTTCGATTTGGAAACAGTGTTACATTACTGCCTATACGTTCTCTCCTAATGTGTTTTGCAAAGCTGCAGCTGCTTCAAAAAAACCAAGTTCTTGGGGTTTTCTATATTGTTATTTTGTTCTGTTTTCGTCACACACCATAAACATTTCTCAAACTGACCCTTTTGAGGTATGTTTGCCAACTATTGGCGGTAGGCTGGATTTAATTTCCAGGCTGCAGCATTGCAGCTGTGACCCGTGAAAGGCAGGTGGCACTGTGCTATCTGCAGTTCTTACAGACACCTGGGGAATGCCACAGCCCGAGCTGAGCGCTTCAGGTATGGTTTGCTGTTAAATCTCTTGTTGCTAAAACGGCAATTTTTTTTTTTTTAAAGGTTGGGGCTTTTATTTTAGTTTTCTTTATAAATATGTCCTATGATTTATTTAAGAAATTTGCCAGTTTGCATCTAACTATAGCACATTTGCTTAACATTTGTCAGGAAGGTAGCAAATGTAAACCAAGTTAATGATCCCCAAAGTGCAGTCTAATTAGTGTCCTCTTGATTTTTTGCTAGAAGATGTATTCCAAAGTATGAAGCACGGAAATCTTTTGTCATTTAGTGGATTTGTTCATGCATCTATTCTCAAATTTGTGTTTTCTCTGGGGAACTTTGGTACAATCCAGTTGTCTGCTGTGTAGTATGAACTTTTTATCTCCATACATAAATATATTAATAGAATTAATCTCTGTTTGGGGAGATGGATTTTGGAAGAAATTTTCTAGTGTCCCAGTGTATATTAGAAAGTCAGGCGACCCACAAAAAGCTGAGTTGATCAGTGATAGTAGCAGAGAACTGGGGTTGATACATAGTTGCACTGAGGCCTTTGCAGTAAAACTCTTCTTTAACTCAACTGTTGAAACTTATCTTTTTAAATATTATCTTTTCTTTGCCAACAGTTTGAATTACTTGTTCAGAAAGTTTAAATACTGTGTAGCATTTTAGCTGTGCTATCATTTCCAGACTTATCTCCAATTAGCTTATCTGTGTTATGAAATTTCTTGCATGATAGCCAGATAATACAGCTTTTCATTCCTTTTTCACTTTTTCTTTTTAAATTTTCTTTTTATACCCTGATCTCCAGTATACCTTAGAATTGTTGGATCTTAATTTCTGACAGAACTGGTCAATCTTCTCATGGTTACCTAACTCAGGAATGGAGATCAGTTTCATTTAGGGGATGTCGATTGAGTGGCTCTGAATCTTTGGCATATAATATTCTGATTTTTTAATCCCTTACTAGATGAATAGCAACACACATCCATTTTGCAGTATTTGTTTGATTTGGGAGAAGCTCAGAGAACTTATGACTTTGAAAATACTGAAATGCAGCCTTTTCTCTCTATAATACCAGGATATGTTCATAGGCATTACTAAATACATGTAATGAATGAATTAGAGAATGTGTGATGGCTGCAGGATTGGCTTATAATGTGAATTGGGTGGGCTGAAGAAATGGGCTGTACAGTGAATTGTATTGATTTTCCCACTTATTTTCCCCACCTCTCTTCAAATTTCAAAATTGAGCTGCTGTCTTTGGTGCTGTTGTCCTTCTCTGAATTGCTAGTCTAGTTGGAAACCCAGAATGCTATTGAAATGTGCTTTCTTGTTAGACTTAGATTTAACTGGGAATCATGAATGCTTAATCTAAAGTTAACTATACGGTCTCTGGAGCTAGGGAGAGACTATTTTAATAATTTTGAGCCCTGTTCTTCTGACCCACAGTAATCTTATTGCTGAATCAGTTGTTTCTGTTACTGGTGAACTCTACAGACAAAGGCATGAGAAAAAGTATTTATTTGTAGTTTTAAAAGTTATTAGGCAGTTGTTCTTCACTGTGTTTTCTTCAGCATACAGTCTTTTCAGAAGTTGCCTTTTTCTTTCACTGTTTGTATGTGTTTTTTCACCATCTGTGTCATTTCAGTGACCTGCTTTCACTGGAAACCCACTAGCATTTGCACTGGCAAACCCCCCTAGTTATGAAGGGCACCCTGGGAGCATGGCTGAAATGACCTTGTAGTGGAAGGAAATGTATGGGATGAAACCATTCCTGTTGACCTTGTCCAATAGTGAAATCGCCTTTTACTTGAGGAAAAGCTCCTGGCCTTGCCAACTATAGGAATACAGATCATGTGTATTGCTTTGTGTCTCTCCATGTCTGGCAGAGGTTTAGGGCTTCTTTACTAAGTCCTAGTCAAAGCTGAAGACTGTGAAAAGAAATGATCCAGTCATTGGGCTGTTACGTTGCTTAACAGGAGTTCAGTTGCTGATGGTCTCTTCTCTTGATGGTCTCACTTGCTTCTTTATTCTGAACTTGCAATGGGGATATATGGTTGTTTTCTTAGCTTTTGTCATATAAACTGCGTGTGTTCAGTCCAAATTTTAGCTGCTTCTCGTGCTCCAGTTCATGCTTTTCCTTGTTGCTTTTTAAACCTAAACAATGATACTGAAATATCTGACAGTATATACAAAAAATTGTTGCTAGTGTCAGATGTTATATTACCCAGTGCTGCAAAATGGGACTCCTAGCACAGCTAAAAAGATGGGATGTCAGCTTTGGATAGTTTTTGATAGTGCTCTTCAAGGTGTATCAGCCTGGGGTAGGCCAAGAGCCTGATGACTCCTGTGGTCCTGATCAGTAGCTGTGATGCTGAAGTTGCTAAAGGTGATGTTGGTACTGTTGTTGTCTGTTGTGATCATTTTCTGACCCTATAAATCCATGTCCTGGCTGTCACTTGATAATACGCTTCAGAAAAACCCAACCAACCAGAAAACCCCCTTAATTCCTGTCCACTATTAACAACTTTTCTTTGTGACCTGAACACCATGGTATGCTGTGATTCCTGAAGGCTGGCTGCTACAGATGGAGGATGCTGTGCTGCCAGAGAATGCTGTTGTAGTTTGTTGTCCACTTTGGAAATTCTGGGACTGTGTCAGCCCATTGCCTACTGGGTTCTTTTAGCTGTGCCAACATAGCTATTCTTGTGGAATCACAGTGGAATCACAGTGCAAACAGTGTTAGGGAACTGATCATCTTAAAGCGTTGCCTTTGAAGTACCTATGGCCACCGATCCCAGGCTCCACAGGCACAGGTTTCTGTGTCTCTGCAGGTGTGCAATGACTCTTGTCAGGTGGGGAAGGAGGGGAGAGCAGGATTGTGTGTGCAGAATAAAATTCTGATTGGTCCCTCAAATAACAATGAAATGTGGAGGATTTTGCCTCGCTGTTTTAGAGTGTAACCAGACAGCTTTTTGTTATGTCAGCTTTATAGCAGGCAGCAAGCTCTCTTGTGGAGGCTGCAAATGGACTGAGGCACAGCTGTATGCCTGTCTTCACCAGCAGTCTAAACTCGCCTCCTGAGGAGTGAGGTACCTGAGAGGCAATGCCTCACTGCACTGCCCTTGAGTGGGGAAATTCAGGGAATTCATCTGTTAAATACTGAAATTCAGTCTTCCAGAGCTTGTCTGCCAGACTTTACTGAAAAATGATAATGGATTCTGATACATGCTGTTGGAATTGATAGTAGAAAGCCACAAAGCCCTTCTACATTTATGTGCCAGTGCATGTGATGTTCATTGAGTTCATGTGTACAGTGCTAGAGACATGCAAGAAGTGAAGTTGGTGTTTGTGGGAAGAAAAGCTTCCTTTGCTGTATATGGGTTAGAAGTCCAAAACTGCTGCTACCCTGGGCTCTGGAGACTTGTCTAGCTGATGGAATTGTGTTGTAAGTCTTGGTCAGACTTTACAGACTCTATTGAACTGTCCAAGAAAGCTGCTGGATTTTCCAGTTTATCTTCCGTTGCTTTCCTAAGCGCATAGTGTCAGATTCTTTACCTAAGCATTAGTTAAATCTTTAATATAGAAGGCAACCCAGGGAAGCCTGAGCATCATCCTTTAATGTCTGGTTACAAAAGAAAAAAGTGTAATTACCAACAACAGCAAAAAGAGATCTGGGCTCTAGAGCTGAATTGCTGTTCTTTTTTCCACTGTTGTCTATTGTTTTAAATTAAATTAATGGTCTGAGTAGAGGAACTTGATTTTTCCTCCAGTGTTGTTTCTTTAAGTGAGTTTGCCAGTAGCTTTGATTAGAAAATTCAATTTTTCACTTATCTATAACTTTCAGGGGAGATTGTTTTGCAAATTTATTTAATCTGAAGGCCAATGAGATCAGTATTGAATTTTGAAGAAAAATAATCTTGAACTAGAGGTAAACACTTAATTCTGATATTTAACTTGAGTCTTTATATTTTTCTCTCAAACCCATAATCATAAAGTACTCTTAAAATAACCTGAGCAAACGTTATTTTTCTTGGAGTACCCTATGAACTCATTGCTGGCAATGGCTGTCTGCCTCTTGGGAAAAGGACACATCAGTCTTTTTATAGGATGCCTGTTGACAAAGCTTGCACTTCAGCTTCACTTGTAGAGCTGCTGTGTCGTAATTGTTTCTTTTTACCAGAAGGCTAAAAAAAGAACTAGTTTTCTGTGGAGGCGTAACACTAATATTTTAATAAGAGGAAATATAAGACTTGTTTTACTGGAAATATAGGGAGCTCCATTTGTTTGTGAGGAACAATTCGTGTGCTTTACTTACCTTTCAGATTTACTGTGAATTCTGTATAAACCAGACCTGATTTATAATTGCATGTGTTTGTTTATTTGCGGGATTTAGCATTTCCCTTACAAAAGAAATTTAAACAAGAAGTTTGGAGGTTTTTTTTCCCCTGCTACTCGCATCAACCTTGATATTTTTTATAAACCCCAAATTTCTAACAATGCCAACACTGAAAATTTTGGAAATGGCATTCATAATAACTGGAACAGTTGACGCCAGGCCTGTTCCCAGCTCTGTGCACACACTGACACCTTCAAAGATTTATCTGTAGCTGTAGATCTAGTCTAGAGAACCTGATTACAGATGAAACCTGAGGATCTAGAGATTTCTGGTTTTAACTAGCAGCTTTAGTTTGCTTCTTGCTAAGTTGCTGGTTGCTTTCTTCTCTTGCCTCTTTCTGCATTGTGAAAAGTGTTGCTTTATGACATCTGAGTACTGACATCATCTCCTCCTTGAGTATTTGGGGTCTAAAACATTCTAAGCCTTACAAGACATTTTGCACGTGTTGAATGTTCTTGCTTGCATGTAAAAACCTATTTTCTACAAACCAATATTAATTTGAAAAATAGTGTTTCTGTGTTTGTATTAATAGCTATAGATAGTTGATAATTGGAATGATCAGTCGTTGAAAATAACTATTCCTGAATATAATTTGTGTTGTCTTTTAGGTACTTCTAATACCACCTTTCATCCCAAAACATTAAGAGAAACAACCCATAACCTTTGGCTTCATAATAGCATCTGGGTTTACTTCCATAATTGTATTACTTGCCCTAAAAACATTAGCGTTGTGTGAACTGGAGTGCTCATAGCAATGAGCAGAAAAGAATCTTTTCAGTTTAAGCAATGGCAACTGGTATATAAGCTAGTAGTTTCTTCTTCTGAAATGTTTCTCTTCTTTTTGCCACAGTAGTTCCCAAGATTCACCATTTAAACAGCATTCGGGCTTATAACTGTAGTCTTTATGTTGCAAAATGTGGAATATGTAAAATTTTCTTAAGCCAGAATGTTCATTGATGTTCCATCTTTGTATATTCTTAGGCCTAATCAACAAGCAGGAAGATTTAATCCATGAAACATATAGCAGCTAACAACCAAACACTAAGTGATGTCCAGGTGTTGGAAGAACAAATTACTTCTTGGTAGAATTCCCTTGTTAAGGTTTAGGGCTGGACATGCTTCTGCGATCTCAGACCTAGGGGGAGGTTAGCAAAGCTTGGGAAGAAGGATGTCCACCACTGGTAGTGAACACACAGAATGCAGAATTTAAGGGCCATGAAGACATCTGGCAGAGCTCCCCAGACAGTGAAGAAACTAACAAAGCCAACTCAGCAACAGTGCTGAAATCAGCTCTGTCTGGGTAAAAGGTAATTCTGACAGGGGCAGATTGTGGCCACCAACTCACAGACCACCTACCCAAGAAACCCAGCGACTCGAAGAGAAACACTGAGCATGGGCCTAATTAGCATGGGAAGCAAGAGAATCATTTACCAATAGAAGATAGAATACTAATTAATAAGAGAACTATGTAACTTGTAGCCTATGAACACTACTTCCTTTGTTTGCTAAAATGTATAGTAAAAAGTTTCGATAGTTGGCATGCTTGATTTGTGTAGTATCACTGGGCACTCAGGCTTGTGCAACTCTGAAATAAGTAAGCAATATCTCTCTTGAGTGTGTAATTATTGGCTTGCTGCACACTGGGTAATGAATGCAATTTTTCTGGACAACATTGGCCAGTTGGTCCCAGGAACTCATCAACAGAGAAAGCTGTTGCATTAATTTTCCATTATCCAGTTTTTCTGGGGGTATACCTAGCTGCTAAAAAATGAATGGAAATATAGCATCCTTGCCCCAAGGCATCTATGGATGGAATTGGTTTTGTCTGGTAAGATCACTCCCAGTGCATTCCACTGTAGCTCAGCATGTGAAGGATGCAAGTCAACATGCAGAATCATTGAAATGCTAAGATACTTATACTTCTGGCAGTAATATTTTCATACTTACAGTCCTATAGAAAAGATTTTGTAGGCTCTGTAGTTGGTATTTAAATATCATCTCTGAACTGTGTTTTCTTTCAACTTTTCTTACTCAAAGTTCTACTTCAGTAAGTCCTGAAAGATTTACTGCTAACTCTTGCCAAGTTTCTAATGTTTCCAGACCTTTTGGAATGAGTCCAGAGGAGAGCAGAGCTGGAGCACCTCTCCTGTGAGGACTGACTAAGAGTTGGAGCTGTTCAGCCTGGAGAAGAGAAGGCTCTGGGGAGACCTTGTGGCACCTCACAATAACTAAAAGGGGCCTACAAGAAAGC